>CM060337.1:45895765-45898265 GCA_030674155.1 Stramonita haemastoma
ACAACAAAAACCAACAATAACAACACACTCCACTCCACCCCTCAGCCCCCCCCCCCCCACCACACACACCAACCTACAACCTACAAACCATACCAGAGGCAGGCAGGCGATGTTGTGTGCCGTTGTAGAACCACCAATGAACAACACAACACAACACAACACAACACAATACAACACACCACAACCACAACACAACAACACAACACAACACAACACACACACAACACAACACAACACAACACCACAACACAACACCACACCACAACCACACACACACACACACACACACACACACACACACACCCACACACACACACACACACACAACACAACACACACCACACCACACCACACCACACCAACCTACAACCTACAACCCATACCTGAGGCAGGTAGGGGGTGCTGTGTGCCGTTGTAGAACCACCAATGAACAACACAACACACCACAACACACCACACCACAACACACCACAACACAACACACCACAACACAATACAACCACAACACACCACAAAACAACCCAACCAACCACACACACACACACACACACACACACACACACACACACACACACACACACACACACACACCACACACACACACAACACACACACACACACACACACACAACACACACACCACACACACAATAAGAAACACCACACACACACACAAACCCATACCTGAGGCAGGCAGGCGGTGCTGTGTGCCGTTGTAGAAGCACCAATGAACAGCACAACACAATACAACACACAACACACACACACACACAACACACACACACACACACACACACACACAACACAACACAACACACACACACACACACACACACACACACACACACACACACACACACACACCACACCACACCACACCACACACACACACAACACAACACAACACAACACAACACAACACAACACACACACACACACACACACACACCAAAACAACACCACACACACACACACACACACACACACACACACACACACACACACACACACACACACACACACACACACACACCTACAACCCACACCTGAGGCAGGTAGGGGGTACTGTGTGCCGTTGTAGAACCACCAGGTGACCTGGGCGGGGGCGGTGGCCCTGTAGGTGGCCATCAGGATGTAGGCCTGCTCCCTCACCACGATGGACGCATACGACAGCTCCGTCATCCTGCCCTGCGCTCCTGCGGTCTGCAAGCAGCAGCATCAGCAGGGCTGCGTTATAGTGTGTTGTGTTGTGTTGTGTTGTAGTGTGTTGTAGTGTGTCAGTGTGCGTGTGTGTGTGTTGTGTTGTGTTGTGTTGTGTTGTGTGGGTTGTGGTGGTGGTGGTGGTGTGTGTGTGTCAGTGTTGTGTGTTGTGTTGTGTTGTGTTTTGTGTTGTGTTTTGTGTTGTGTTGTGTGTTGTGTGTGTGTTGTGTGTTTGTGTTTGTGTGTGTGTGCGTGCGCGCGCACACGCACGCGCGTGTGTGTGTTATAACCATATTTATTATTTTTTGATTGGCATACACAACCACGTAAGATATTGTTATTGCATGTGAAAGAATTGACACCCCCCCCCCCCACACACACACACATACATACACACACGCACGCACACACACGCGCGCGCGCGCAATCGTGCGCACACACACAGCACACACACACACACACACACACACACACACACACACACACACACACACACACACACACACACACACACACACACACACACACACACACACACACATCAGTACCGACTCCACTCCCCCAAAAGTCCTTCGGATGAGACTATAAACCGAGGTCTCATGTGTGAACGCACGCAGAACATCTTGCACACACGCTAAAACCTGTTCTGCCTTTTGGAAGAATAGGCCTATATGCGCCGGTGTAAACATGACAAAATTGACAAAACTGCATGCACACGGAGACTGGATGTAAAAAAGCACACGAGTGCTTATTTCATCATCCTCCAGAATAAAAAATAAAGAAATAAAAAATTAATAAACACACACACACACACCTACACCTACACAAACACACACACACACACTCACACACTCACACACACACATACATACACACACACATACACACACACACGCACCCCCCCCCCCCCCCCCCCCCCCCCCCCCCCCCCCCCCCGCACCGCGCGACGTCAAATGGGGGTAATTACGTAAATGAAACAGTGTCAAACAAAACAATTGTTTTACAAAACAAAACAAAATCCCTTCATCCACAGAAAAGGCTGAAGCATTTGTTGATTTTTTTTTAAAGACAAGCACACTAAAAGGTTAACCTTAAACACATAGACTTTAGAAAACAAACAGAAAAATCCAATAGCTTTGCTGACCCTATTCCTGACAATAACCATTTTCTCGATACTTCATTAACTCTCCAAGAATTGAAAGATGCTATCTCAACAACCAAGCAGACATCTGTCGGTATGAATGCTATCTCTAATGAAATGATTAAACATTTGTCAAAAACATGGGTTGAAAATCTCTTT
>CM060337.1:45908265-45910765 GCA_030674155.1 Stramonita haemastoma
ATGTTTACAAGGTTGTATTATGTTTATTTATTTTTTTATTTTTTAATTTTTTTTTATTCTTTTATATCGAGGATAATGGAATAAGCACTCATGTGCTTTTCTACATCCAGTCCCCGTGTGTATGCATTTTTGGGGTAAATCTTGTCATCTGTTCCCACCGGCACTCGATGGCTTACTCTTACAAAAAAGCGAAACAGGATTTAACGTGTGCGCAAGATGTTCTGCGTGCGTTCGCACACGGGGCCTCGGTTTAAAGTCTCATCCAAAGGACTTTTGGGGAGAGTGGAGTCAGCACTGATGTTAACTCCAGGGGAAAAATCTCCTCGGACGGGAATCGAACCCGGGTCGTCAAATTGCGAGCGCAATGTTCTGACCACTAGGCTATCCCGTTCCATGTTTACAAGGTTGTTCCTGTATTTGGCTCAGTCAATGTTCGTTGTCCTGAATGATCAAACACATATGAAGTCACTAAAATATTCTAAATTTTTTTTTGTCAACCTGTCAGTTAGCCAGTCAGCCAGCCAGCCAGCCAGCCAGCCAGCCATCCAGTCAGTCAGTCAGTCAGTCAGTCAGTCAGTCAGTCAGTCAGTCAGTCAGCCAACCAACCAACCAACCAGCCAACCAACCAGCCAGTCAGTCAGTCAGCCAACTTGTCCGTCAGTTAGTTAGCCAGTCAACCAGTCAGCCTATGAATCAGTTGTAAATAGTTAATCAATCTTATCATCTTTGTTGTTGTGACGTAATTGTAGGTGCGTCCAAGCGGGGGAGATGTTCGATCTATTAGGGACAGGAGCTATCACCTAGACTGAATAAATTTCTTTTTACAAGTAAGACAGCATTTTCAGCAAGAGCAAGACCTTGTACCACCCCCCTACCCCACACACCGCACTCCTTTGGTAGTGCTTACATACATACATACATACATACATACATACATACATACATACATACATACATACATACATACATACAGACAGACAGACAGACAGACAGACAGACAGACACAGACACACACAGACAGACAGACAGACAGACACACACACACACACACACACACACACACACACACACACACACACACACACACACACACACACACACACACACACACACACTACAAACACAGCAACACGTCATCCAGATTTAGGGGTGATCTTTAATCATCATCATCATCAGCATCATCATCAGACGTATACTGTCAAAGCATAAGCGAGGGCGGTGTGGAGTGAGATGAATGGGGGAGATACAGTGTGGCCGTTTTGTTGGAGATTATTATGTAATGATGGTGGTGTGGTGTGTTGTTGCAGGAAGGCTAGGTTCCTCTCCTCCCAAGCCTGGCTCTGTGCTCCAGTCAGTCAGGGATAGTCCTGGTCGTCCTCTCCAGTGCCCTCGTCAGTCACAACCCCCTGATAACAGCAGACAATTGTTATACATCAGGTAAAAATAGGTAAAAGGTAAATGTTAAACGGGGTTGAGCGTGGTTGCCAGTTGGATCGGTGACCCGTTTGCGCGCCTAGGTTTCAGTACAGTTCCGGGTTGGTCGTAGAGGAGCGAGGCATCAGAGACCTCAGCTTCTCTAGGGGCCTGCATATTGAGGGCGGCACCCATCTCCTCTCCCTCGCTGCTTTACCTTCCCTGACCCTAAAGAGGACAGGTACCCATTTACAGATAGGGAACTGTACTGAAGGAAAGGCGCGCAAAAGGTCACCCATCCAATTGGTAACCATACTCCACGCTGCTTAACATTGGCTGGGAGAAAGCCAGCCCTCTGACCACTGAGCTTTTTTGTTTTTGTTATGTTATAGTCGAATTTATAGTCCTTTCCAGATTTCTCCGATATCAGGACTGTAGTCAGATGCCAGAAAGTTAGAGGTCCCACGCTTCGGCAAGTTCTCCCACTTCAGCACCTCGGGCCACCCCCAAAATGTTACAATTCTTGAAGGAACTTCTTGATGATGATACTTATCACTCACTCACTCACTCAGTCCCATGTCCCAAAGGACGTAGGGGGGACATGAGAGAAGACGCAACAGAGATCTTTTTCCATGCTTCACGATCCTGTGTGGCTAGTAGGAGGTGTTGCAGGGGTTGGGCGGTCCAGTCTTTGATGTTGTCAACCCATGATTTCTTTTGGCGGCCTCTTCTTCTCTTACCCTCGACTGTTCCTTGCAGGATGGTTTTTGCTAGGGTGTTGTGTCTTGTGGTGTGACCAAACCACATCAGCTTTCTCCTCTTTATGGTGGAGAGCAAAGGCTCTTGGGGGCCCACACGCTTTTTGATTTCTTCTTTCACATAGTTATTGGTCTTGTGTTCTTTGTATGATATTTTGAGGAGTCTTCTGTGGCACTTGTTCTCGAATGCTTGGATTCTCCTCTCTAACTCTGCTGTCAGAGTCCATGATTCACAGCCATATAGGAGGATAGATATCACGAGGGATTTGTAAAGGTGGTATTTGGTGCAGAAGCTGATGTTGTTGCTTCTGATGATCTTCTCGAGTCTG
>CM060337.1:45915765-45918265 GCA_030674155.1 Stramonita haemastoma
ACATAAGACAATATAATACAACACAATACAAATAATACAACACAAGACAATATAATACAACACAAGACAATATAATACAACACAAGACAATATAATACAACACAAACAATATAATACAAACACAAGACAACATAATACAATATAATACAACACAATACAATACAACACAACACAATATAATACAACAAACAATAAAGACAAACAATATCAATACAACACAAGACAATATAATACAACACAAGACAATATAATACAACACAATGACAATATAATACAACACAAGACAATATAATACAACACAAGACAAAACAAACAATATAATACAACACAAGACAATATAATACAACACAATACAATAATACAACACAAGACAATATAATACAACACAGACAAACAAACAACATAAACAACACAATACAATATAATACAACACAAGACAATATAATACAACACAATACAATATAATACAACACAAGACAAAAACACAGACAATACAAAATATAATACAACACCAATACAATACAACAAGACAAACACACAATACAAATAATACAACACAATACAAATACAATACAACACAAGACAACAATACAACAATACAATATAATACAACACAATACAATAAATACATACACACATAAACAATACAATACAAACACAATACAAATACAACACAATGACAATACAACACAATACAATAATACAACACAAGACAAAAAAACAACACAAACACACAATACAATACAAACAACAAACAACAAAGACAATACAACAATACAATAAGACAACTAAAAACACAATACAATACAACACAATACAATATAAACAACACAAGACATACAATACAAAACAAGACAATACAACACAAGACAATTACAACACAAGACAATACAACACAATACAATACAACACAATACAAACAAGACACAAACAATGACAATACAACACAAGACAATACAACACACATATAAACAATACAACACAAGAACAATACAACACAAGACAATACAACACAAGAAAAACAAATACAACACAATACAAAATAAATACATACACACAAGACAATACAACAAACTAATCACAAGACAATACACACAATACAATATAATACAACACAAGACAATACAACACAATACAAAAATACAACACAAGACAATACAACACAATACAACACAAACATACAAAACAAGACAAAACAAACACAATACACACAACAATATAAGACAACACAATTCAATACAATATGCACACAGGACTATCTATTTATCTATTTGTTTATATATTTATTATTTTATATCGAGGATAATGGAATAAGCTCTCATGCGCTATTTTTTACGTCCAGTCCCGGTGTGAATGCGGTTTTGTAAATTTTGTCATCTGTTCCCACCGGCACACAATGGCCTACTCTTTCGGAAAGCGGAAATGGGTTTACCGTACGTGCAAGATGTTCTGCGTGCGTTTGTACACGGGGCCTCGGTTTATAGTCTCACCCAAAGGACTTTTGGGGAGAGTGGAGTCAGTACTGATGTTAACTCCAGGGGGAAAATCCCCTTGAACGGGAATCGAACCCGGGTGGTCAGATTGCGGGCGCAATGTTCTAACCACCAGGGTATTCTACGCGGTGGGATCAGTGGTTTAGCGGTATCGCACCTGCCTGGAAAGCGAGCAGTGCAGGTTCAATCCCCGTTTGAACTCGAATATTTCTCCCATTCACTAGACACTGAGTCGGGTCGGGGTGCTAGTCTTTCGAAGGAGACCTTAAACCAAAATCCTGACTGCTACACACGCACTCAGTGCACGTTAAAGAAACCCACGGCAACAAGAGAGTTGTCCATGGAAAAAAATTATATAGAAAAAAAGCCACTCTTACTGTGAAACCGTAGATCTATAACACATGCAGCCAGAAAAAAAAAAAGATTTAAAAAAATACGAAAGAAAAGAAAAATACGTGACGCTGCTCTTGTGGTGACGCGCTCTCCGATAAAGAACGGTACGAATTTCACGCAAAGTGCTGTACTAAATGATATATATATATATTATATAATTAATATATATATATATATATATATAATATATATAATATATATATAATACAATAGCACACACATCTTTTTATATAGTTTCGAAACCTTTAGAAAAATGATTTTTAAAAATACTAAAGCAAAAAAAAAGGTGACGCTGCCCTTGTGGCGACGCGCTCTCCCTAGAAAGAACAGTCCGAATTTCACGCAAAAGAAAAGTACTGTAGCCTAACTGAAAGTGGTTTATATATATACATACAATACAATAGCACCCACCTTTTTTTTTTTTGCTGTAGTGTCGAAATTATTTCTCTGGGCAATCTATGTGCACGCACAGTAGTCTAAGTCAGAACAAAAGCAGACGGCTGTTTTACAAACACGATGGCTGCTGCGGCAGCTGTAGGGATGCTTTTATTCTCCTCACAACCAGGATCTGGTTTTCCAGGCTGGGCCAAAGCCTCCCAGATCCAAAAAAAATA
>CM060337.1:45923265-45960765 GCA_030674155.1 Stramonita haemastoma
GAGAGAGAGAGAGAGAGAGAGGAGAGAGAGAGAGAGAGAGAGAGAGAGAGAGAGAGAGAGAGAGAGAGAGAGAGAGAGAGAGAGAGAAGAGAGAGAGAGAGAGAGAGAGAGAGAGAGAGAGAGAGAGAGAGAGAGAGAGAGAGAGAGAGAGGAGGAGAGAGAGAGAGAGAGAGAGAGAGAGAGAGAGAGAGAGAGAGAGAGAGAGAGAGAGAGAGAGAGAGAGAGGAGAGAGAGGAGAGAGAGAGAGAGAGAGAGAGAGAGAGAGAGAGAGAGAGAGAGAGAGAGAGAGGAGAGAGAGAGAGGAGAGAGAGAGAGAGAGAGAGAGAGAGGAGAGAGAGAGAGAGAGAGAGGAGAGAGAGAGAGGAGAGAGAGAGAGAGAGAGAGAGAGAGAGAGAGAGAGAGAGAGAGAGAGAGAGAGAGAGAGAGAGAGAGAGAGAGGAGAGAGAGAGAGAGAGAGAGAGAGAGGGGAGAGAGAGAGATTATACGTTTATGAGGATCAAGATTTCAGAATGAATCGATGTTATAGACTTTTGCTGATAACATACCATCTGTAAACTAGGCAAAGATCATAATAAATTCACATGTAGGTACATATGATAAAACGATTCTAAAAGTACAAAAACAGAAATTTATAAGAATAAAAGAAGAATGTGAAAAATTTTAATAAAAAGGAGGGAGTCAAAACCCTAACACAAGAGTCATAATACCGAATACTGTTCGGAATTTGAACGTTGGGGTGTTCAGTAATTGAAACTTACCTCGCTTTCTTTAAATATCATCCTGTTCAGACAATCTTCAGGTGATTGCTTGTAAAAGGACTTTATTGACTTGAAGATAGATCATATAATTTATCGATCATTCTAAAACCAAAGTTTCTGACATAAAAAACAGCAGTGAGAGGCCTAAAATCATAAAATAACTCGGTGTTTTCGTGGGCGGCTTTTCTCGGCCATTATTTTTCGTAGAGCGCCGGTACTTCACCATCTCGCACGATCCAATCTGAGCAGTTAAATCTGTGTTTGAGAAATCGGCTGTTCGGTATTTGTCACCTGTTTGGTATTTGGGGACTTTCGCCTATTACACATGATATTAATGATAATATACAATATGATGCATCACAACAGAGAGCAGGGTCATCGCCACACGCACAATTTTTTTTTTTTAAACTGCACACGTGCGCGCGCGCGCGCGCGCGCGCGTGTGTGTGTGGCGGGTATGCATGGATGTTTAATCTTGAAGGACTTTTTCTTTTGTTATTGTTTTTTCGATCTTCATTTTTTAAACCACCCGAATCACCATCACCCTGGCAAAGTAATTATGCTGCGCGCCCGTACACAAGCGTGCGTGTGTAGGCCCCTATGTGTGTGTATGTGAGGGGGGGGGGGGCTCTTTTGTGTGTGTGTGTGTGTTTGTTTTTTTGTCTGTATATGTGTGTGCCTGTATATCTGTGCGTGCATGCGCATAACAGAAAGAATGATATAAAAGAAAGAATAAATGAATAAATAAAATATTGTATCTAAACTGGTTAAAGTTATTTGTGATTTGTTGCATGTCCGTAGTTGTATGTTATGTTATGCATGTTAAATGCCAGCGCTTCGATTTTTTAAATATATTTTTTAGCAAGATATAGCGTTATACAAATTCCGTAGTTATATCAGAGTAGATCTATTCGTATTACTTTTAAAAGATTTTGTTCGTGCATGTTTATTTCTGAGAGGCATTTAGACATCGTCTGTGAATGGGCTGTAGAGTGTTTGCATATATTTAGAGTGGATATATTTAAATGTTAAAGGGAGAGAGCGGGAAAGAGACAAGGGGAGTGGAGTGGAGTGGAGAGGAGAGAGAGAAAAAAGAGAGAGAGAGAGAGAGAGAGAGAGAGAGAGAGAGAGAGAGAGAGAGAGAGAGAGAGAGAGAGAGAGAGAGGAGAGAGAGAGAGAGAGAGAGGAGAGAGATGAGAACTTGTGCATTTTCTTTACACAAATAAACACATACAAACAAAATCATTTATAAATGTAATTTATTATTTATTGTTTAATTTTGGTCATATTTCATGTTCATTCAATTCAAACACTAATATCTCGGAGAGAGAAATTCAAGCAGGTAAACATGAAAACATAATACCACGGACATAATACCACAACAGTATCCGAACATCACCTAAAAAATCAACTATACTTCAGCCAGTTATAAACTCAGCCAATAGTAAAAATAAAATCACAAACACTCGTGTTTTGGTGCTTCCTTGTATCGCTTTTGCATCCAGTTTTGACAATGTTTATTCAAAGTAGCTCTGTAATTTTCCTTTTCATTTCGTTTGATTTCAGCTGCGAGCCGGCTACCCAACCCTAACTCCAGCCTTTTTTGCTGGAGGGGGAGTAGGCTTTTCCCAATGCTCTGACCAGCACTGACACAATGACTGACCCACTGACTTTTCTTTTGAATTATCGCACTATTCAAATATTACACCAAAATTATCTGTTCATTCTTAATATGCTTTTAAAACGTGGAAGTGACAAAACAGTTCTTTTTGGAAAAGCAGGCCATTGTGGGCCGGTGGGAACGGATGATAAAATTTACTAAACTGCACACGGGGACTGGATGTAAAAAAAAACACATGAAAGTGCTTATTCCGTTATCCTTGAAATAAAAGAATAAATAATAAATAAGTGCAAATCATCAGCTTGTAAGTTCTTAGAGGGAGTTATGCAAAGCTGGTATTTTTCTCAGGGAAAAAAGTCAGTAAGTCAAGTGCCTGTGGTGTGTGCTCACCACTTATGTCTTAAACATTCTAATCTATACATTTTATCCATTCTATACAGAGCTGTTATGAAAACAGTAAAAATGGAAGCAAAACTAGCAACAAACAACTTTTTGTTGGTCCTCTAAAAGAACATACATTATCTTCATAATCACAAATAATCATAGTAATCAAAATAGGTTACAAACATTTTCTACGCCTTCGTACATTTCTAGTTGGGATTCTAGGACAAGCTGAACTGGGTTAGAAGCAAAATAAAGTCAGTCAGTCAGTCGCTTCAATTTTAAAGTCTTTCCACTTTAAGTGATACCAGACGACCCTAAGATAGACTGGATAGTGTGTGAGTGTGTGTGTGGTGAGTGGTGAGTGGGAGGTGTGTGTGTGTGTGTGTGGTGTGGTGTGTGTGTGTGTGAGAGAGAGAGAGAGAGAGAGAGAGAGAGAGAGAGAGAGAGAGAGAGTCTAATAGTGTGTGTGTGTGTGTGTGTGTGTGTGTGTGTGTGTGTGTGTGTGTGTGGTGTGTGTGTGTGTGTGCGCGCGCACGTTTTGTGTAAGTGTGCTGCGTGCGTGCGTGCGTGTGCGTGTGTGTGTGTGTGTGATAAATAGTAACAGCAAATATCTTAACATTAACAGATCAAGAAAAACTGTTGAACATTTAAAAATCCAAAAGAACTTCAAGAACTACAATAAATGCCATATACACTTAAAACCTTTTAGCAATGTCAAACGTTAGATTTACATTGTTCACAACTTCGTCAATGGAATTCTCAGAAAAGGCAGGGAGATGAAGATTTTAATTCTTACATTCAAGTATGATATGAGTATTTGAAACATATCCCCACATAAGCATTTAACATCCTTGTTGAATTTTGTCATGAAAGCATTTAATCTTATCCTAAAAAATAATGCCTTGAGTTTCTTTCTTTGACAGCATTTGTATAATCTCTAATGATCAATGTATTCAACTACACTCTTCCCATCAGAGTTGAATGTTGAGACGCTTGTTTTGTCCGATGCTTTTCTATAAATTTTAAGGATGCTTTTTAACATCGGATAACCCTCTGCAATAAAGTTTTTTTTTTTTAACAAAGTGTAATAACAAAAGCAAGGAAATCATTGATAAAACTTGCAACCCCCAAAGCAAAACGTCTAACAGCTACTGACAAATGGGGGTTTCAGTTCACGTTTTCATAGAGTAAATTGTTTGAAAAAACAGCTTCATGTTCAATAAAGTTTAAAAGAATGCACCTAAAAACTCGCTTCAACAGAAAAATATTCTCTAGTAAAACTCGTGCAACTCTACTGTTGACCCTGGAAGGATATGACATAGGGGGGAAGGGGCAGCAAACAAAGCGGAGCGCATTAACTGAACTAAAAAATAGATACAGATACCATGTAAAACTTAGAATTCCATATAAAATTTACAAAACTGCATACACACGGGGATTGGATGTAAAAAAACAAAAACGCCACACGAGTGCTTATTCCATTATCCTCTATATAACAAAAATAAAAACAAATACATAAAAATACAATTCCCGTTTTAAAACCACATTTATCTTTGCCAAATCGGTTTAAAGCACACGCTACCCACAAAAAAACCAATATTTTTACTTACTGAAATAGAGCCAATATGTTTCGTACAACTGCTTGTAAACAGTTTACCATCACCCATTGATTAAACAAATCACACATGCTAAACAAGTTTCTAGTTTTACACAACCCAAGTTCCGTTGAGATTAGAAAAGTAAAACCAAGAGACGGCCGATTAAAAAAACACAACAAAAAAGCCAATCAAAAACTGTAACCGCATTATTTTCGCAGAATACATTATTTCACATTTCCTGTATTGGAATTTTGCTAACGACATTACAGGTGGAGCTTCATGCTTTCAGAAAATCAGCCATATATGACAATAGCACAATACAAAGGTTGGGACCAATGCCTAGAAAGCAGACCAGAAATCATGCATGCAATGAGCACTGATCAAAGTTAAGTCTTTTACTCCAGTCTTGCTAATAAAAAAAAAAAATTTTAAACCTTGCATGAGGTCTCCAACCCCCCTTTGCCTTCCATTATTCATTTTTCGTTTTTTTTATCGATTTATCTTTTCGTTATTTTTAGGTTTTTGTCTCGTTTAATTACAATTTGAGATCTCCAACCTGTTGCTCCTTTTTTTCATTTTGAGGGAAAAACAAAAAAACCACACCAGAGGACTGTGATAGAGATAAAGTTTATCCGAGTTGAAAATGGGAATCAAAAACTGCTGGGAGAGATGCAGATGGAGTAGTCTACTGATGGGCTGGGAGTGCTACATGTATGACCTGGGTAGTGGACATGTCCCTGACCTATGGCAAAGCAAAAGGCAAGAAGGAAATGAGGCAACAGGACATCGACATAATAATACTAAAGTTCCGGCTATCTTAAACATATTACAGAATGAAAAATTGACATTTTTCTTGCACCTTATCCAGTAAAAATAAAAAGGATAAACAGCACAATGCCTTTTCTCATTCACAAAAAGGTAAATGTGTCCCATAGCCTATGTGGTCGTTGGGGAGAAAGTTATCAGAAACCTCGGCTTCTCTAGGGGTCAGCATATTGAGGGCGGCGCCCATCTCCTCTCTCTCAGCTGCTTCACCTTCCCTGTCCCTATTGAGGGCGGGTACCCATTTACAATGAGTTCTCTGACCACTGAGCTATCCTGCCTGTTCTAATGCAAATTTGTTAAAGATGTACGCATAATATTTTTGGAAAAAAATACTGCAACTCTTTTAAATCCAACACTTCACTACTTCCTTCACTTCCACCTTTCCAAATTTACAGCGATTTTTTAAAAGTCATTGTTTTGTTGTTTTTACAGCGGCAAATCCAGCAATTTAACAAATTTTCTTTAATAAAATCCCTGCTACATGCACGGATAACTTTTATTCATGTTATTTTTCAAACGGCTATCTTTTTCTTTTTAACACCTTGGCCCCAACACACACGTGCACGCGCACGAAACGCGCGCGAAAAACACATACGAAAACACACGAACATACTTTCTACTCTTTACTAACGCCTATTTTCTGCAGTGTAGTATCACTGTGTATTGCTCCAATGATTATTCAATAATTCCTTGTAACATCAGATCCCCCCTCCCCATTTCTGTTTTAAATCTTTGAAAAAAATTAATGCACCCCCTCGCCAAATAGTTGGGCATTCTACAATTGGTACCCTCTACTTTTGTTATCAAATAAACTTTTTTTTTTCTAAAATGCAATTTTTACCCATCCCTATGTACAAAAAACACATTACTGCTCCCCCCCCCCCCTTCCTCCTTGCCTTTCCGTTAAAATTCTAGCATCCCTCCTCCTACTGACCCTGAAAAAATGTACATTTATCGTGTCGACATACCCCCCCCCAAAAAAAAAAAAAAAATGCCGGTAGGCTCTTTCAGTCTAAAGAGCTTCCCCACTTTCTGGAAATGCACTGCAAGAAATTTCCTCTTTTCTATCCTTCGCTTTCTTTCTGACTTTTCATTTGGCTCTATCCTCCCTTGCTTATTTCCTACTGACCCAGTCTATTCTCGTGTTTTTTTTCTTGCATATCTTTTCTCTTTGAAAACTTCTTAATGAACTGCCCTGTAGTGGGAATGTGTCGGCTGAGGCCAGCAAGGCATAGACCTCCTGCAGAGGAGCAGCGTGGAAAAAGACCAGGCACTTTGCATTCTAGCCAATATGAGCGAACGAAGAAAAGTGTCTTCAGCATATTCCATAAATCTACCTGCCTTTTGTGTCCACATGAGGGGGGGGGGGTCAAAGTTAGAGTTAAGGTTAGTGTAAAGGTTAGTGTTAAAGAGTTAACAGCGGGTAAAGGTTGTCAGATGGTCGGTCTGAATGTTAGAAAAATGGACACAATAGGCACATAGACAAATAGTAAGTAGCTGTAGACACAATGGTACGTAGCTCACAGTACTATTAGGAGCTTTAAATCGGAATCTAGTTCCAGCAACTGATGATTTTACTGTCGGCGTTTGGTTTATTCCTTGGCTAAGTTCCGAGAATTACCAATGGTGAGATTCTGTGTAAGCCACTGTCAAATTGATTTCAAACCCGAGACTTTTTTTTTTTTTAGAAGTTGCATCCCTTAAAAAATTATTTAAAAAAACCCCGAGCCTAAAATAAACCATGTAAGAAAAACTTTCAGCCAGATTTTTTCTATCCCCACTGCTTTAAATATACAACCAAACCCTCCTAAACACCCTTCCTTTCCTTTCCTTGCCTCTCCCTCCAACCTAATGTCTCCTCCACACAACTACCCATTTCATACACAGAAGACACACACACACAGACAACACACACAACAAACACAAACACAACACACACACACACACACACACACACACACACACACACACACACACACACGTGCGTGCGCGCTCGTGCCACCTGTGTGTGTGTTGGGAGAGGGGTTTATCCGCTCCTACCGGCGCACTATGAGCTACTTTTCCAATAGCAGAACGGGTTTTTAACGTGTGTGCAAGATGTTCAGCTGCTTGGCACACGGGGTCTCAGTTTTTAGTCTCATCTGAACGACTCTGAAATTCAGATCTTTTTCTTTTTCTTGGAAATGGGAACAAGAGCTAGGCTGGGAATCGAACCCAGAACCTCATGGTTTACTTGTTGGCAAGCAAACGTCTTATCTCGCGATCCTTCTTAGGACTTTTTAGTACACATTTCTACTCCAGCCAAAAGGAATGGCTATATCATTGCTTATTTCGCAATTAAAAAAAAATTTTTTTTCGAGGTCTGACACTTTTGCTGCCCAAGGGCTACATAGGTTATGGAACACACGGACCTATTTTCAATAATGGTATGGAACACATGGACCTATTTTCCAATAATGGTAAACAATTTGTTTCATGTCCAAAAAAAATAGAGCATTGATAGTGATTATCAAGGGGCAGATACTCTTTAAAAACACTATTTCATTCCATTTCTTGGAAAAAAAAAACATTTACCAGCCCCACCGGGTATAATAGTAGAAACAGTTCAACTATTTTGTAAGATTAATTCAAAAAAATATTTTAAAAGATAACAGCGGGTGATTTTATTTATGCCTTTGTGAATGCGACCTTTTGCTCACCTCTAAGGTAGCCACAGTCTGACTTCAGGGATGATGTCTGAACACAACACCTGGGTGCATCCACTTTTCGAATGTCCTTCTGTCCCACTGGAACACAATGGCTTACACCATTCAAACGGTTTGTTTAACGCGACTTGACCGACTTGACTTATGCCTATGAATTCCCGTGAGAACAAAGGGCCCAAACAACACCCTCCAACGGACTCGGTTCTGGGAGATCCTCTTCAGCTCGGCCCACATCATTCCAGCTGCCATCGTCTCTGCTTCAATGCTTCGGCGCCAGGTCTGTTTTGGTCTACCTACTTTCCGCTTCCCTTGTGGGTTCCAGGCAAGGGCCTGCCAGGTGACGTTTGAAGCAGGCTTGCGGAGGGTATGGCCGATCCATCCCCATTTCCTTTTCTTGATCTCCGTCTCGATTGGAGCGTGTCTGGTCCTGTCTCACAGTTCTTCGTTTGAGACGACTTCTGGCCACCTGATACTAAGGATGTTCCTAAGACATCCATTGGTTAATGTCTGGAGTTTGTGGGTGTTGGTCTTTGTTACCCGCCAGGTTTCTGAGCCATACAGTAGGACCGACTTGACGTTGGTGTTGAATATCCGGATCCTGTGAAGTAAGAGGGCTGTTGATCTCCAGATTGGGCGAAGGGTGTTGAAGGCATGACGGGCTTTACTTAATCGGCACTTGATGTCTTCGTCCGTCCCCCCATCTTTACTGACGACACTGCCCAGGTTGGTAAATTTGTCGACCTCCTTGATGTTTTCTTGGTGTAGTGGCACTGGGGGGGGGGGGGGGGGGGGGATATAGTCATTTAAAGGACTTTGGGGGGAGTGGAGTCGGCACTGATGTTGACTCTAGAGGAAACATTTCTTGAAGTGATGTCTGGGTATTGGCAGCCAAAACCTGGGCTGGGGGTGTTGTCCTCCTCCTCCTTGTTGATCCTTACCTGCAGTCTGGAACTGCTTCCAGACCCCTGGGATGCTTGGTACTTTGGTCTGGCGCCAGAACTCCTGAAAACAGCGTCAACAAGCAACTTGAGCAATCCGGACAGTTTGCATGTTCAAACAAATCAATCCAGTATCTGTTTAAAATAAATCAATTTTCTCTGGAAGCAAAGTTCCACCAGAGCGGGGATCGAATCCGGACTTTTCACTTTCTAGGCAGGTACGTAACCACTAGACTACCTATCCACCAATAGCAAGATGACTAAGGTGACACGTTTCTTCGTTACAACTAGTTCAGAATTTCTCGGTCACAGGATTCAATCTCTGCAGTAACACTATCCCCACTGTCCCAAAAGTTCTTTGGATGGAACTATAAACTGAAGGCCGCATGTGCGACAACACGCAGAACATCTTGCCTACACTTAAGAAACCCGTTCGGACTTTTGGAAGAGAAAACTATTTCGTGCCGGTAGGAACTAGAACATCTAAAAAAACAACAACGTATACACACAGGTTTGGCATTTAGACACCATCCCCGAAGTCGGAATGCTGCTGCCTTAATGGTGAGTAAAAACTGTCGCGTACACAGAATCTCACTACTGGCGAACCTCGGAGCTCTAACCAAGGGAAGTAAAAAAAAAAAAAAAAAAAAAAAATAATATATATATATATATATATATATATATATATATATATAT
The DNA here is from genome assembly GCA_030674155.1 of Stramonita haemastoma. NCBI lineage: Eukaryota > Metazoa > Mollusca > Gastropoda > Neogastropoda > Muricidae > Stramonita > Stramonita haemastoma. The sequence continues at coordinate 45,932,791 of CM060337.1, forward strand.
ATATATATATATATATATATATATATATATATATAAACAGCCCTTGGTGAATAAAGGTTGAACATTTTTACACAAAATCTCACCATTGGTTTACCTCGGAGCTCTATCCAAGGAACGAAAAAATAATACTTACGCTTGTGAGTTCTTGATATGTGGCCACGATGATTGTCTGGATACTTTCTGCTGCCACGATGAAAGACACACGCCCAGAACCGTGATTCGATCCCCATGACAACTGTCGACACCTATGCCAGACTTCTGAGGATTCAGAGCAAGAATGGAGAGACCCAGAAGGTCTGGGAAGTGCTTTAAGAGAATGTTTGGGGGCGTGAGGTGTCCCTTCCCCTCGTGAGCACGGTATGCGAGGGTAGGCAGGCTGTGCCGTTTTAGGACACCCACATCTTTGTTCCACGCCACTCTAGGTGCACTCCCTTTGTGACCACTGCGGAAAAGGTTGATCGGATACTGACGGGAGTACTCAACCCTGTGGTCAGTGAGCCTTGCAGAGAACTTCGGAACAAAGTTTGATTCGAGCTCAGAAACTAGGAAGGACTGGGTGACTTTTGTGGACATTGAGCACACACACTTTGACAGATCATACTCTGTATAGACACGCGAGGAAAGTGTGCAAGACAGGGGTTGCATGTTCGGATCCTCTGCAACCCTACCTCTGTCGACTGTCGGTTCTATGTCGACCAGCGGATGTCCACAAGGACCACAGCCCCTCCTGCTCTCATCGCCTTTGCTCCCTGAAGTGTTGCAGACATGGGAGGTCATATACACGCCACATAGTGGAAGATAGACGGATGATCCCTGGGCAACGGAACCAGGCTGTGCACTAGTCTGCCCTTCAGGGATTTGATGCAGCACTTTCTCCTTTCCCCTATTCTAAACCCTTCCACCCCATAGATCTGACATCTGTCTACTTTAGTCATGGGATCTTGGACAAGTTCAGGGTCATGTGCTCAACATTGTGGCGATGGCGTCTCCATGATCTCGGGTGAGAAGGATCACGATCACCGGCGAAGATCTGGTGACAAGACCATGAACACAGCTATCGGTCTATAGTCCATACTTACCCTTTTACACACGCAAACAAGATTACGATAGGGGATGGCAGTGGCGTATTTGTTAAGTGTTGTTCCCTTAATCTGTTCGACCATAAATCAAAGCCATTTCTGAACACAAGTTGAACATCTTGTGACCACGTCAAAACCCGTTTCACAATTTGGAAGAGTAGGACCTTTTGTACCGGAAAGAACTACAGAAACATCTGGGAAAAAAATCATACACACTGGTGAGTTTAGACTTCATCCTCAAAGTGGGAACGCAGCTATCTGAATGGTTAAAAAGGGTCGTTTATGCAAAAATCTCACCATTAGCCAACCTGGGAGCTTTAAATGAGACATGGGGGAAAAAATACTGTAAAATACGGAATTCTAAAATGTACAAGACAACCAATTGCCTTTTCTGCCATAGGTTACGTAACAGCAATCGATGGGTATCAGTGTTTTTGCTTTCCCATTTAACATCTTTCCTTTGAAAAATATTGGAGAGAGAGAGAGAGAGAGAGAGAGAGAGAGAGAGAGAGAGAGAGAGAGAGAGACAGACAGACAGACAGACAGACAGACAGACAGACAGACAGACAGACAGACAGACAGACACAGAGAGAGAGAGAGAGAGAGAGAGAAGGAGAGAGAGAGAGAGAGAGAGAGAGAGAGAGAGAGAGAGAGAGAGAGAGAGAGAGAGAGAGAGAGAGAGAGAGAGAGAGAATGATCATTTTTCAAGGGCTACATATAAACATTCCCATTACTCTTTTCATCCGGCCCTTGCCCTGATTAGGAACTGTAACAAAAACAAACAACCCCCCCCCCAAAAAAAAAAAAAAAAAAAAAGCGCAACAAATACAACCCAAAAACTAAAACAAACCCTAACACTAAAAAAAACAAAAACATTAGCAACCCCCTCCAACACAAAACCACCACCACCACCAACAACAAAAGATCAACTTATGGTTTAAAGAAAGCAGATAGGTAGCCTATATATTCAGAGAGAGAGAGAGAGAGAGAGAGAGAGAGAGAGAGAGAGAGAGAGAGAGAGAGAGAGAGAGAGAGAGAGAGAGACACACACACAACACACACACACACACACACACACACACACAGACAGACAGACAGGCGAGGAGAGACAGTAGCGCGCGCGCGCGCGCGCGCGCGCGCGCGCGCGCGCGCGCGCGCGCGCGTGTGTGTGTGTGTGTGTGTGTGTGTGTGTGTGTGTGTGTGTGTGTGTGTGTGTGTGTGTGTGTGTGTGTGTGTGTGTGTGTGTGTGTGTGTGTGTGCGTGCTTTCGTTCGTGCGTGCCAGCCATTGTGCTTGATTTGTCATCCCCAAATTACGCAAAAGTAAAGAATAACCTTCAAAGTAGATTACCCCCCCCCCCCCCTATAGAAAGGTTTAAATTGCCATATGGGCATATACAGCTGTGGAACCGACATTGTGCTTATCCCGAAAGTTTTTTGGATGAAACAATAAACTCGAGGTCCCCTGTGCGAGCATACGCAGAACCTCTCGTGCTCACGTTAAAACCTGCTCCACCTTTCGTAATAGGCTATTACGTGCAAGAGGGAACAGAATTTATAAACCAGCATGCACACGGGGACTGGATGAGTAGCCCGCCTTTGCAACCAAGTGTTAAAAAATCAGCTAGATAGCAATACAAACTTCGAATCGAAAAGTATTTTGTTTTGAATTTGAGTAGTTTACCCCCCCGCCCCCCCCCCCCCCCCTTCTTTTAATAATTAAGGAAAATAAAAATCGAAGATGTAAAAAAGAGTTGACTGTCAATGTAAGAAAAAAAAAACTTATTCAATATTTGACCAACAGCAAAACTTGAAGAGTGGTCAGGCCTAGTGAGGTACCACTCAGTTTACAATCCGACTTTGGATGATCCAAGAATATATCTCGAGCCAGATTTTTTTTTAAACCTCTCAGCTTATATAGATACTGGTCTATTACTCTTAGTTACAAGAAAGATACACACTTTTAATGACAGTGATAAAAACAAATACTGATACGTACCGCTTCTTCAGTCTTCACCGACCAGCATGTTGAATGTCAAGTCTTCAGAAGTCTTTCTTTTTTCCCCTCCCCAGCGGTGCCAGTGGTCTGCACTGCAGCTAGGGGGCTGTGTGAAATGACACCTTGCAAACTGCCCTGCACCCCCCAGTCCACACACATGAACACTTTTCACGCGGAAAGCGAAAGTGCTCACAGTTCAGGCCACAAGTTTAAAAAAATAAAGAAAAAATGAGAGAAAAAAAAGCCAAAAAAAAAAAAAAGTGGAGGGGGAAAAAGAAAGCTGGCTTTGGCAGTGGATTTGCATGCTGCTTTTGGTTCTGATCTCTTCTATCTCTGCTCTTGTCTCTCTGTCTCTATTTTTTCTGTTTGTCTGTCTATCTGTTCATCTATTTTTCTGTAAGTCCGTCTATCTGTTCATTTATCACCCCCCAGCCCCCCACCTCTCTCTCTCTCTCTCTCTCTCTCTCTCTCTCTCTCTCTCTCTCTCTCTCTCTCTCTCTCTCTCTCTCTCTCTCTCTCTCCTCTCTCTCTCCGCCATCCTCCCCTCTCATCGCAGCACGCACGTGCGCGTGCGCGCGCGTGCGCACGCACGCACACACACCACACACCACATAACACATACACACACATGAGGACTGGATGGAAAAAAGCACATACTGCTTATTCCAATCTCTCTCTCTCTCTCTCTCTCTCTCTCTCTCTCTCTCTCTCTCTCTCTCTCTCTCTCTCTCTCTCTCTCTCTCTCTCTCTCTCTAGGATAGCCTAGTGGTCAGAACATTGGCTGGCAATTTGAAGACCCGAGTTCGAGTCCGGTGGAGGAGATTTTTCTCCTTCGATGTAGACTTTAAAACCGAAGCCCTGTGTGCGAACGCACGCAGAACATCTTGCGCACACGCTAAATCCTGTTCCTTTTCGTAAGTGTAGGCCATCGTGTGCCGGTGGGAACAGATGACATTTACAAAACTGCATACACACGGGGACTGATGTAAAAAAAAGCACAAGAGTGCTTATCCCACTATCCTCGATATAAAAGAAATAAATCAAATCAAATAAAAATCTCTCTCTTCCGAAGTCGAGCAAACTAATGATCTTGGGATATCTAGTCAGAATAGTATTTTAGGGATGTAAATGATGTTATATATTCAAAATTAAGACATGAAGAATTCTTCGTTGTGTAAGTTATTGTGTGGGTTTCTTTAATTAACTCCCCTGAAATGGCGGTCCTTTATGAATTTTAGTAAGAACAAAGAAGACAACAGCGTTCTTGCTAAGGGAGGCAATTCAAAGCATGGGGCGACAATCCTTTATGAATTTTAGTAGTTTTAAAGAAGGCAACAGTGTTTTTCATGGTCAGGGGAGAGAATTCTAGGCGTCGCGTATTAGCGCAACATGGCCCAAATGGACACATAGGCAAAATAAGATAAACGAAAGATAAATTGTCTTATCAATATTTTTTCCTAACTTGCTTTTGAAAAAAATAGTGGATTGTAGATTTTCTCTGTTCGACATAATAGACTATTGCTACCCTCATCCCGATACAAATGAAAAGGGAGTGAAAGAGGCTTTGTAAGTACATATCCTGCACACCCTGCTGTACATCTCTCCCAGAGACATCAGGCTATATAAATGAGCGTTAAGCCAGGGCAGTCTTCAGGCTGTTGACAATTTAGTTTAATTTTTCTCAGGAAATGTGTGCGTTTCTTTTCTTTCTTTCTTCTTTTTTTTAACAGAAGGAGAGAAGTGACCTGTTGTTTACTTACCGCTTGTTCCTTTATCTTACTGATTGTCAGATTGTTGTTTTGTAGTTGTGCTTTTTGTGAAGGCATTCCTTCTTGATTTGCCGATAGTCCCTAATCAGGGCAAGGGACGGAGGAAAACAATTTATGCGAATGCTTATCTGTAACCCTTGGAAAATAAAGATCTTTTCTCTCTCTCTCTCTCTCTCTCTCTCTCTCTCTCTCTCTCTCTCTCTCTCTCTCTCTCTCTCTCTCTCCAAATGTTATGATTTGAATGACTTATTTTGTTATAGATGGTGGTGGATTGATGTTTTCAGTCGTTTATCTCATTATATTCTCATGTTTGCTCTTTATTGCGCTTTTTTTTCAAATCAAAATCTTCATTTGATTCTTACTTATTATTTCAATTTCTGAATGCGTGCCTTAAAAACAACAACACCTTATTAATGTATTGCTTTCTTATTTCTTGTCTGTTGTTTGCTACTTGGATGGTTCTTGCTCTTGGTATTTGAATCATTATTATTATTGTTGTTTAGTTAGAGGTGGTTTTTTTTAATCTTGATGTATCCCTGATAAGGGTGGGGACTGGATGTAAAAAAACACACACTGCTTATTCATCATCCTCGAATAAAAGAATTTGCCTTGCCTCTCTCTCTCTCTCTCTCCTCTCTCTCTCTCCTCTCTCTCTCTCTCTCTCTCTCTCTCTCTCTCTCTCTCTCTCTCTCTCTCTCTCTCTCTCTCTCTCTCTTCTGTCAAATTAAGGACAGTGTTTTTCTCTTCCTCACATGTGTGCTACACTTTAAAGAATTGCACTGGACTGGAAGGGGGAGGGGGGGGGGGGGGGCGTTGGGGAGGGGAGTTTCGTGCTTTGTTTTTTTAATGCAGAATCATACTAGTCTAGATTTGGGGAGTTTGGTGTTTTATTTATTTGAGGTGTTATGTTTGGATTTTACGGCGTTTTCATTTGATAATTGGGGATTTTTGTTTTCTGTTTGGTTTTTTTTGTTTGTTCTTCTTTTCATTTAAAGTATTGTGGTAAACAAAGAAATGGGTTTAGTATTATTATATTATATATTTATTTTAATATATTATATTATTTGTATGTATATATTTATATAATATGTGTGTGTATAATAATAAATATTATATAATATATATTATATATATATATATATCTCTTTTTTGTTGGGTTTGTTTGACATATATATGCAATCTGAAGTTTCTCTCTCTCTCTCTCTCTCTCTCTTCTCTCTCTCTCTCTCTCTCTCTCTCTCTCTCCTCTCTCTCTCTCTCTCTCTCTCTCTCTCTCTCACCACACACCCATGCGGGCTCACTGTGTCGGTCACGTGATGTGAAGGGGACTACTGTTCTGTGAGCTGCAGTACAACTCGTAATTCAGTCTAAAAATTTAATGCCAGTTACTGGACTCCCAGCCCTATGGAGAGAACCTTAGGCCCTGCTGACTGACAATGCAGTCTCCAGCTGGAAAGTGGCAGGATTTATTTATTTATTTATTATTTATTTATTTATTTATTTATTTTATATTGAGGATAATGGAATAAGCACTCATGTGTTTTTTTTCTCTTCCAGTCCCCCTGTGTATGCAGTTTTGTAAATTTTGTCATCTGTTCCCACCGGCACACAATGGCCTACTCTTAGGAAAAGCGGAATAGGATTTAGGGTGTGGACAAGGTGTTCTGCATGGGCTCCCACACAGGTCTCAGTTTATAGTCGTCACAAGGACTCTTGGGGAGAGTGGAGCAGGGGAGGGAGACAGTGGGGGTTGTCACTTATGCCAGTGGACACAGCAGTGAATGGCAACAGGCAAGTACAGTGCTACTGGAAAAAACCCTTATCCCAAATTCATAGCGACCTGGAGCATTCCAGAAAGCATAAAGAGAAGCAGGCAAGTGTTGTGAGTGAAAGTGACTGTGTTTATCACTGGACAGTTGTGTAGAACAGGGGAATGTAGCATGTGCAGATAGGCATGGAGTAGACCTACCAACAGTACACACACAGAACAGCAACAGGAAAACATCAGTTGTGTTGCCTTCATCTGTGGACTTAGAAACCCATCATGTGACGAAGAGGCAGACGAGGAAACGATGGGAAGACAACATCAGAGAGTGGACAGGCCTTGGGTGGAACGACCTACTACCGAGGGCGGAGGACCGTGGGGAGTGGAGGAGGCTGGTTTCAAAATCTTCAGTTGCGCCCCCACGGTCCGCCGGACTACGGGACAGGTGATGGTGAAGGTGAATTGGGCAAGGGCTGGATGAAAAAAAGTATGTGAATGTTTACTTGTCACCGTTGAAATAAGATTAGATTTTAAAAAGAATTACCGGTGGGGTGCACAGTATCTGGTCTTCCCTTGAGCTTGTGATTTTGCAGGAGGTCTGTCTGCTGGCCTCAGCCACAATTCCGACTCCATAGCAGCTCAGTTCATTGTACAGGTTGCATGCTGGGTATGGTCGTGTCTTCTGTGACCCACCAAAAGCTGACATGGACTACAGGATCTTTAAATAATGCGCTTATTTCATCTCTGCATGTGTATACACACAGTGAATCAAATCTGCATCTGACTGACCTGAGGGGATCGTAAAAGTCCTCCACCCTTAATTCACCAGACACTGACGCCGGGATTCGAACCCAGGACTTCATGGACCCATGGGATTGAAGTCAAACGGCAACAGCGTCCATCAGAGTCGTTGTTGTGCGTTCCCCAGCTTAACACTCTGGGGGGTCACCCAGAATGTGCACTCTTGACTCACTTATTCCACCTGGGAATGAATCACTATGAAATTGAAATTTTGGGGCACTGAATGAGAGAAGTTTGCATGTATGACTGTTTTCCGAGTACCTCGCCGTTAGGCAGCCATACTCTGACTTCAGAGGAGTCACTGCAGTCAACTCCACTCTTCCGAACATCCTGTGGATGATGGACTGGACCCAGCAGAAGCTGCCTTCTTTTTTGAATTCACGCAACAACTTGTGCATTCAGGGTAAAACCCCATAGTATGCTTTCATCAAAGTCTTTCGGATGAGACTATAAACTGTGTTCCTGTGTGTGTAAGCATGCAGAACACTTTGTGCTTTCGAGGTAAAACCCCTATAGTAGGCCTACGCTCTTCGTCAAAGTCTGAGACTACAAACTGAGGTCCTGTGAGCGTACCCATGCAGAACATCTAGTGCACTCCGGGTAAAACCCCATAGGTCTAGTACACTTGCGTCAAAGTCTTTCGGATGAGACTACAAACTGTGGTCCCTTGTATGTAACACGCAGAACATGCATCTTGTACATACGTTAAAACCTGCTCCACTTTTCCGATAAGAAGTGTGTGCCACTTGTGGGGGACAGATGACAAAATTGACGAAACCACATACACACGGGACTGGATGTAAAACAGCACATGGGTGCTTTTTCCATCATCTTCGAAATATCCTTGGAACATAGGGCCTACCCACCATGCATGCTTCCGCACAGGTGGGGTTGGACTCTTGCCAGGTTACACACACACACACGCATACATGCATGCATGCACACAACACATATATACACACACACACACACACACACACACACACACACACACACACACACTCACTCACACACACTAACAACACACACAAACCTTTTATATACACACAATCAAATTTATTGAGCTGATAACACTTACCAATCATATGTCAAGCTGAATGAATGAATGAATGAATGATGTGAGAAAAAAAAAAGAAAAGCAAGGAAAATAAAAAAGAAGATAAGCACATTTCTGAATGAGAACACTTCGAATGTTAGTATATGGTACAGAGTGCTCATTCCAAATCTCCACAATACTGATAGCAATCATTATGTCATAGTACTCCTGCAACTGTCATGAAATCAATCATTACTGTGACTCTATGACAAAGGCATAGTACACTTCATTCAATCAAGTCCATCAATCAAAAGGATTGAACAGTTCATGAAGTAATTCATCCATCCATCCGTCCGTCCGTCCATCCAGCCATCCATCCCTCCATCCATCAGTACTAAAGCAAAGCAAAAGATTCACAAAACTCTCCTCCTGTTCATGGAAAAATCAACTCGCTCATGAGGTAATGCACTGATTTGTGAAGCAATCAACCAATCCACAGAGTAATTGTGATCAATTCATGACGCCATCAGCCTATTCGTAAAGCCATCAGCCAATGCATGAACCACCGGCCAATTCTGAAGCCAGCAGCCAATTCATGAAGCCATCGGCCAATTCATAGAGCCATCAGCCAATTTATCAAGCCATCAGCCAATTCATGGAGCCATCAGCCAATCCATGTAGTGATCAATTCATGAAGCCACCAGTCAATCCATCAACCGATCTATGGACCGATCAATCCATGAAGCCATCATTTATAGAAAGTAAAACCAGTCCTTTCAAACTTACTTTACAAAGCTCAAAATTGTTCGCAAATGAAGGGTCATGAAGCCATCATTTATAGAAAGTACAAACCAGTCCTTTCAAACTTACTTTACAAAGCTCAAAATTGTTCGCAAATGAAGAGTCTATCATCTTCACCATCCCCTACTCTCTCCTCTTTAAACATGCATGCATGCACGCACACACACACGCACACACACAAAATGTAGTTACTCTTGTGTCCCATATACAGCCAATGAGCACCATAATTTTACATTATAAGGTGGAGACTGCAATTAAAGGTATGTTACCAAAAAAAAAGGATTTTTTTTGTAAAAGGCCAGAAAACAGTAACAAATACATTTCCAAACTGTCTTCACTAAACATTCATTCAGCTTCAAAACAAAGAAAATTAACCATCATCTACTACAACAAACATCCACAACACTGATGAACAGCACACCAGTAATACTCTTTCTTATATAATAAATATATATATATATATATATATATATATATATATATATATATATAAAATATAAAACATAACTGCAGCATGAAATATTTCGTGGAGAGAGTAATCCTTACTTTCAACACCTAAAAACCATTACATTTATTCAAACATGATAATTATATATATATATATATATATATATATATATATATAATATATATATATATATATATATATAATATATATATATATATATATATATATATATATATATATATATATAATAGTGGGCACAACCAATTTGCTGAAACAGGGAAGAAAAGATTCAATCATGTGGACAAGCAAACATTAACTTCAACAATAAACACAGACTATTACCTCACTGAAATACACGGATCTACATACAAGAACTTCTTGCACACACGTTAAATCCTGTTCCACTTTTCGTAAGAGTAGGCCATTGTATGCCGGTGGGAACAGATGACAAGATTTACAAAACTGCAATGCATACACACAGGGACTGGATGTAAAAAAAGCACATGAGTGCTTATTCCATTATCATAGATATAAAAGAAATAAATAATAAATAAAATAAATCCAAACTAAAACAAAAAGTGGTGTTGATTCAACAAACTAGACCTAATGATACCCCAAACTAAAACAAAAACAAGTGTGTGTGTGTGTCTCTGTACTTCAGCAAAAACACAGACCTAACTGATATACCCAAACTAAAACAAAACATGTTGTGTGTGTGTGGGCTCTGTACTTCACAAAAACACAGACCTATAACCTGAATAAATAACCCAAAACTATAAACAAAAAACATGTTGTGTGTGTGAGTCTCTGTACAAGTCTGTGCCAGCATTCAACCCAAAGACAAGAGGGAAGGTGGCAGGGCGGTTAAGACATTCACCTGCCTAGCAAGTAAACTGTGAAGGGGTCTGGGGTTGATTCCCAGCCTTGTCCTTTCTCAATGAGAAGTGTTGTCATAAAGTGGGTCGGTGAATGACCTTCACATTGATACCAGGAGAGGGGGGGTTATGAAATTTGCTGACAAACCCAACAATCTCAAAACTGAAGCAATTTTGACAGTTTTTTTCACCACATTTGCTCAAATTTCACAACACACCCATGACAAAAATTTAATTTTATTTGGTATGAAGTTGGTCAAAACAAACAAAATGAGTGACAAGAGATGCAAAGATGACACATTACTTGACCAAATACAAGCATAATCCCAAACGAGAGATTTGTGGTGAAAATTCATGCCACTTAAGAGACTGAACAGAAGCTGCTTCAGCCAAAAGCCTGTCCAGAGCCACAAGTCCAGCGCTAGCATGCGTAGTAGAAAACATGGCAACATCATCATCATCAAAGCATACACACACTCCTGTACAACAGCAAAGACTTTGTGTTTGCTGAAATATGTATCACAGATAAGGAGCACAACATAAATGATCCACAAGTTCACTGATGCCACTTTCAAACAACGGAATAAGCAAAATCTCACCATTGGTGAACCTTGGAGCTCTTGCCCAAAGAACAACACCCCCTCCCCCCAAAAAAAACCCCCCAACCCCCCCCCAAAAAAAACACTTGAATAGCCATGATTACTGTTGCAACACTTCCACATGTATTTCTCAACCAAATAAAAACAACTTGTTATTGCAACACATTTTGAACTGATCAGGGCAGAGAGGCTTTCTCTCTTTTCACCCAAAACAAGGACTGCAAAATCCAATCCAATACTCAAATATGAACTGAGACCATACGATTGCGTTATGAAAAATCCATTCAATAATCAAATAGGAAAAGAGAACATACAGATAGTTGCGTTATCAAAATCCATCCGATATTCGATATGAACACAGAACACATGGTTGCGTCATGAAAAATCCATTCAATAATCGAAATATGAACTGTGAACACTGAGTTGCGTCATTGCTAAAATATCAAACAAGGATCTGAAAACTGAACAAATGATGAACACTGAACAGCCCGCAGGTTAGAGAGTTTAACCTGTGATCTTGAAGCTCGCTGAAGGTGAAGGTCGTGCTCCATGTAAAAGTGCGTCAAGAGAACTCCCCCCCCCCCCCCCCCACCTCCTCCCTCCCACCCCACTTAGCATCGCTACTGACTCCACCAATGAAAGTCCTCAGGATGAGACAGTGACCTGTTCCTGTGGTGGTCCCCATGCAGGACCATCTGGTGATGTCTCAAAAAAACCCTGACAGAACAGTAGGTCTGTCTTGGTCAGGGTATGAATGCTTGCATGATCGACCATACCCAGCATAAAGGCAAAGGTGTCCCATAACCTATGCGGTCGTAGGGAGCGAGGTGTCAGAGACCTCACTTCTCTAGGGGCCCAGTGTATTGAGGGTGGCGCCCATCTCCTCTCCCTCGCTGCTTTACCTTCCCTGACCCTAAAGAGAACAGGTACCCATTGACAGCTGGGTGAACTAGGAGGACTGTACTGAAGCCAAGGCGCGCAAACGGTCACCCATCCAACTGGTAACCACGCTCGATGCTGCTTAACTTGACTGGGGGAAAGCGAGAACTCTGACCACTGAGCTATCCCTGTCCCATTCATACCCAGCATGCAGCCTGAAAAAGATGGCCCCCACCAGGTTTACTTTGCCTTAAGCTCACTGCCTTAAAAACGTTACTGTCAGGCCCCTACGATTGATTCCTTGAGGACTTGGATAACAGTGAAATGAAAACCTATCAAGTCTTTGCTGAACACCAGCACTGTGCAGAATGGAGACAGATGGACATCAACATTTTCAAAACATCAATATTCTCTACGCCTGAGGTCGGACTCCAGCTACCTGAATTTTGGGCAAAAATGGCTGCGTATGTAAAACTCTGACCATTGGTCAACCTTGGAGCTCTAGCTGAAGAACCATAAAAAAAAGAAAAAAAGAAAGACGTTTCTTAATTCCTCAAAAAGCATCCAACCACAGATGCTGTTGAAATTTCAACTGATTTTCAGTTTACCCTTGTTAATCAAAGCTATGGAGATTTCAACTGATTTTCAATTTACCCTTGTTAATCAAAGCTATGGAATTTCAACTGATTTTCAATTTACCCTTGTTAATCAAGCTATGGAGATTTCAACTGATTTTCAATTTACCCTTGTTAATCAAAGCTATGGAGATTCAACTGATTTCAATTTACCCTTGTTAATTGACATGGAAATTTCAACTGATTTACCCTTTTAATCAAAGCTGTTGAAATTCCTACTGATTTCCAATTTACCCCTGTTAATAAAAAAATTCCTGAATTTACAGTAAAAAAACAAACAACAAACAAACAAAAAACCGACAATGAATTTGTCACAAAACTTTCCATTGATGACTTGATTTACAAACTCAGCAAACAGTGTGTAACAATAATGAAATATCATAACACACACACACACACACACACACACACACACACACACACACACACACACACACACAGTATCGATCTCAAAGAAACACCTTCAGCATTACAAGGTAACCTTTTGGTTCCTCCTGGAATCAGACCCAAACAAACCAACCTAGCACTCTCACTCACATTCATATAAACGGCAATATACACATGACCATCAATCATAGGGAGACTGAACCCATCTCCAAATACCCATTCTTCAAGTTTGCCCAGTGATCACACTTAGAGAGTGAATGAAAATGGACGAGTGAAGACATCAATCCATGAACGCATGTTCGTAGAGACTTGCAAAAACATGAAGACATCAATCAATGAACGCATGTTCGTACAGACTTGCAAAAACAGTGAAGACATCAATCAATGAACGCATGTCCGTACAGACTCCAAAAACAAAACTTCCCAAAAAACGAATTGAAATCCTTCCCCATCATCATCACAGCCTTTGGTTTGGTCCTCCTCTCCTTTCACTTCCATCACCAAAATAAACAAACAGATAAATTAAAGTGAATGAATAAATAAATTTTAAAACAAAACAAAAAAAGAGTTGGTCGTTTACCACCAATAGTAGCAGGTTCAGCATACAAGTGCTCTCTGGCTTTCTGCGGTATGGTCTAGGGGGAAATAATCATAAAAATTAGTCCTAGAGTTGTAGCCCCTGCTTGTAGCGCTCTATCTAGATCATGGCTGGCCCCAGCATCTTTGAAACAAAAACAAAAAACAAAAACAAAAAAAAACAACAAACAAAAATCTCAAACGCGGTTGAGCTGCAAAGCTGGTCTCTTCATCGCAGTTGAAGAACTAACTAACTCTCTGGTCAATATTTTTGCTTCGTTTTCTGCATTATGTCCCACAAACTGAATGTGTTCAAATTTACCACATTTCCATCAACATCTAAAACATCAGGTTTCAGAGTTTTGACTTTCCGCCTGCTTTATCATGAAAACAGGCAAAATCAATAAACGTGAATTAGGGAAGTAATCAGCAAGAAGATTTCTGTCCTTAAAATACTGTGGGGCAAATGATAGTTGCTCCCTTTTTCTAAGTCTGCATCTTTTTTTTTTCTTTTCTTTTTTTTTCTTTTTCTCATCTTCCAAATTTTATACTATTGTATTTAGGGTATAAAAACAAAAAAAGAAGAAAAAATTCCTGGAGAACTAACCATCACAAAGGATAAAGGAAAAAAAAATCTGTGTTAAACAAGATTTCTCCTTTTTCACACCACTTCAATCCCCCCCCCCCCCCCCTGAAAAAAACCTTTCTCTTCTACTCTCATTCCACCCTCCCCCTCTCTCAACCCCCCCTACCCCCCCCCCCCTGTAATTTTTTCCAGCCTCTTTGAGTGATTACTTAACTCTTGATGGTCAGATCACACTCAAAAACAAAGGAAGAACCCAAAACAAACAAAAACACACAAAAAAACCAAAGCAAAAAGTTTGAAGTAAGCAGCGGGAAGGGACGACCGAGAGGAAGACTTGACCACAAAGATGCCTGCAGACAGAGAGAGAGAGAGAGAGAGAGAGAGAGAGGAGGGAGAGAGAGAAAGGGAGAGAGGAGAGAGAGAGAGAGAGAGGAGGGGGAGGAGAGGGGGGGGTGGGAAGGATCCCCAGCTTCAGCCCAGTGAGAAGAGATGAACTCTGACCTCACCACCATCCATCCACCCATCTCCAAGGGCACTGCTGGGTCACAGACACAGGGAGTCCAGGTCAGGTCAGGTCAGGTCAGGTCAGGTCAGGAGGGGTTGGTTCCCTAGGACAAGGTGCAGGATTAGGAGGCCCGGGCCAGGAGGGGGATCTTGCGGAAGAGCCACAGCACCCAGGACAGGAGCAGGTTCCACAGGGAGTGAAAGACGGGCACACGCTTTACCAGCAGTCGCCATAGCAACACGCTGCCCAGGATCTTGATCACCTGCTGCATCCGCTGTAACCTGCGACACCGCAGCGCAGTGTGTTACAAAACAGGTAAACAGGGTCCAGAAGTGCCAAAAATCATATTTTTTTTTAGAAAAAAACAACTGCTGGAAACATTTATGAAGCTCTCCCTGTGTCATTTTAAACAATTCCGGCTGTAAAAAAATGTCTGTAGAAACAGGCTAAATCAACTTGTTATAGATAAAATGGTTTAGGAGTTTGAAACAGTCAGTTTTGGCGGGCCATATTGTATTGTTTCCATGGCAACAGTGCAGAAAACTGACTAATTTTTTTCATTTTTAGACTTTACAAGTGATGAAATTTCAAATAGCATAACTTTTACATAGGCTTGTAAACAAAATTTCATCAGTTTCGACCCCCATGTGCCACCTTAAAAAGAAAAGGTAAAGGTAGCCATAAACTATGTGGTCAAACAAATGAAAGTCAGGCACGCCTACATGAAATTTTGCTCCTCTCCTTCACATTAAAATTGCACTGAATTTTGTCTTAGGCTTGTCAATATACAGGTTGCTGACTCTGTTACTGTGTCAACTAGCCAGCTGACGTCAGTGCTCACCTGAACTATGTGAAGCAGTTCCCCTTTTCTGTTTTACTAGCTATCCAAGTTCAATCCTGTTCCGCTTTTCGAAAAAGTAGGCCATGTGTGCTGGTCGGAACGGACAACAAAATTTACAAAAACTGCATACACACGGGGACAGGTGCAAAAAAAAAAAGCACATCAGTGCTTTCTCCATTATCCTCGATATAAAAGGATAAAAAAAATAAATAAAATACCCCACCACACACCCCAAGAGAAGCTGAAGTCTCTGACGCCTCGCTCCCCTACGTCCACACAGGTTATAGGACACCTTTACACTGCAAACCATAACACCACTCCATCCCCCCCCACCCCAAACCAACCCATCCCAAACCAACACCCCAAACCACACCCCACCCTCTGAGCCTGCGTGTGTGTTTAGTTCCTCACCTTTGCAGAGCGACCCTGGCTTTGGGGAGCTCTGAAATCTGTTCCTTCAGCACAAACTGCTTGGCCCCCAGGCAGTAATTCTCCATGTACACCGACCAGTCAATCGCTCGCGGGTCAAACGGGAATTGCTGCAAACCAGGGATGTACACAGTGACGCTTTGGTCAGAGAGAGAGAGAGAGAGAGAGAGAGGAGAGAGAGAGAGAGGAGAGAGAGAGAGAGAGAGAGAGAGAGATAGAGAGATGAGAATGAATGAATGAATGAATGAATGAATGAATGAATGAATCTTCATTTTCAAGGGTTACAGAGTAAGTATTACAAACTTTTTTTCATCCGGCCCTTGCCCTGATCAGGGAATAAAGCTAAGAAAGAGAGAGAGAGAGAGGGGGGGGGGGGGGGGGGGGGGGGGGGGGGGGGGGGGGGGAGGGGGGGGGAGGGGGGGGAGAGAGGGGGGGGGGGGGGCGGGGGGGGGGGGGGAGAGAGAGGGGGGGGGAGAGAGAGAGGGGAGAGAAGAGGGAGGAGACAGAGAGAGAGGAGAGAAGAGAGAGAGAGAGAGACGAGGAGAGAGAGGAAGACAGAGAGGCAGAGAGGACAGAGGACAGAGGAGGAGGGGGTGGGAGAGAGGGAGATTGAGAATGTGGTGTGTGTGTGTGTGTGTGGTGTGTGTGTGTGTGTGTGTGTGTGTGTGTGTGTGTGTGTGTGTGTGTGCTGAGTGGTGTGTGTGTCAAGTCAAAGGCAAAATTTTGTTTCCAGATGGTACATTGAGTGAGAATAAATTTGCTTTTTTTCAGCAAGCCATCTACCTAGCAAAAAAAAAAAAAGTGTGTGTGTGTGTGTGTGTTTGTGTGTGTGCGTGCGTGTGTGATGTGTGTGTGAGCATGAACAGATGTATGTTATCTGAGAGTATGTCTCTGTGCATGTCTATGTGAGCAATATTTACCGTTTTCTAATGCTGAATATAAAACAGGCACGGATTTCAGCGCACATTTTTAGTTTCCCAACAATCCGATCAGAGATGCTGCTTCCTCTTCATCTTTCACTTTTCCACTGGAAATCACTAGGGCACCACACTGAAGTTGGAGTATGGCTGCCTGTATGGAGAGGTACTCAAAAACAGTCATACACGCAAACTTCTCATCCAGAGCTCAATTTCAATCTCACAGTGTTTCATTCCCAGGTGGGATGAGTGGTGGACTTTTGCTGATATTGCTAAAACTGTGAGTGGGAGCAGGAGAAACGTAGGAGCAGGAGCGACAGAGGAAATGGTGGTGATGATGATAGCAGCAACTCCTGTCTTCCCTATCTATCTTTTGTATGTTTGTCCGTCGTGTTAGATGGTGACCTCCAAAACAGCAGAGGAGGCAGCAGCTGTTTTGGAAATGGGGCAGAAATTTGACTAGAATGGAGATGCCTTGCCCACAGCAACCCCACCCCCACACACTTTCTCGGCCAAGAGGACATAAGGACAGTCAATGTTTAAAAAGAAAAAAAGACCCAAACAAAAAGACAAAAGCTAGAGTCGTGACCCCCAGAGTGCTGAACCCTGACCCCTCCCCCCTGACCTTTTTATCCTCGTTGGAGACTTTGCTGAGCAGCATGAAGATGTTGTCGTTGCAGAAGTTCCACTGGCGGGAAGTAAAGAACTCCAAAGTCCTCACTGCTTTCCACAGCCGATCCTGAATCTTCACAAACCTGCACCCACACCACAGGCCACGCGTCACACACAGCACCCACACCACAGGCCACGCGTCACACACAGCACCCACACCACAGGCCACGCGTCACACACAGCACCCACACCACAGGCCACGCGTCACACACAGCACCCACACCACAGGCCACGCGTCACACACAGCACCCACACCACAGGCCACGCGTCACACACAGCACCCACACCACAGGCCACGTGTCACACACAGCACCCACACCACAGGCCACGTGTCACACACAGCACCCACACCACAGGCCACGAGTCACACACAGCACCCACACCACAGGCCACGAGTCACACACAGCACCCACACCACAGGCCACGCATCACACACAGCACCCACACCACAGGCCACGAGTCCACACACAGCACCCACACCACAGGCCACGAGTCACACACAGCACCCACACCACAGGCCACGCGTCACACACAGCACCCACACCACAGGCCACGAGTCACACACAGCACCCACACCACAGGCCACGAGTCACACACAGCACCCACACCACAGGCCACGCATCAGAGACAGCACCCACACCACAGGCCACGAGTCACACACAGCACCCACACCACAGGCCCCGCATCACACATAGCACCCACACCACAGGCCCCGCATCACACATAGCACCCACACCACAGGCCACGAGTCACACACAGCACCCACACCACAGGCCCCGCATCACACATAGCACCCACACCACAGGCCACGCGTCACACACAGCACCCACACCACAGGCCCGCGTCACACATAGCACCCACACCACAGGCCACGTGTCACACACAGCACCCACACCACAGGCCACGCGTCACACACACAGCACCCACACCACAGGCCACGTGTCACACACAGCACCCACACCACAGGCCACGTGTCACACACAGCACCCACACCACAGGCCACGCGTCAGAGACAGCACCCACACCACAGGCCACGCGTCAGAGACAGCACCCACACCACAGGCCACGCGTCACACACAGCACCCACACCACAGGCCCCGTGTCACACACAGCACCCACACCACAGGCCACGCGTCACACACAGCACCCACACCACAGGCCACGCGTCACACACAGCACCCACACCACAGGCCACGCGTCACACACAGCACCCACACCACAGGCCACGCGTCACACACAGCACCCACACCACAGGCCACGCGTCACACACAGCACCCACACACAACCAGGAAACGGATAGCATAATGGTCAGAATGGGACGGGATAGCATAATGGTCAGAATGGGACGGGATAGCATAATGGTCAGAATGGGACGGGATAGCATAATGGTCAGAATGGGACGGGATAGCATAATGGTCAGAATGGGACGGGATAGCATAATGGTCAGAATGGGACGGGATAGCATAATGGTCAGAATGGGACGGGATAGCATAATGGTCAGAATGGGACGGGATAGCATAATGGTCAGAATGGGACGGGATAGCATAATGGTCAGAATGGGACGGGATAGCATAATGGTCAGAATGGGACGGGATAGCATAATGGTCAGAATGGGACGGGATAGCATAATGGTCAGAATGGGACGGGATAGCATAATGGTCAGAAAACTGCGCTTGCAATTTGACGACCCGAGTTTGACTCCCGTTCGAGGGGATTTTCCCCTGGAGTTAACATCAGTGCTGACTCCACTCTCCCCAAAAGTCTTTCGGATGAAACTGTAAACCGAGGCCCTGTCTGTGAACGCACGCAGACCATCTTGTGCACATGTTAAATCCTGTTCCACTTTTCGTAAGAGTAGGCCAATGTGTTGCCAGTGGGAACAGACGACAATATTTACAAAAGTGCATACACACAGGGACTGGATGACAAAAAAGCACATGAGTGCTTATTCTATTATCCTCGATATAAAAGAATAAATCAAATCAAAATCAAATCAACAATCACACCACAGGCCACGCATCAGACACAACAACCACACACAACCATGAACAAGAAAAGCAGGGAGAAAAAAAGCCACACTGAAACAAAAATAAGAAGCTAAAAAAAAAAGATAGAAAAGGTGACAGAACAAAGCTGAGAGGAAAAGACGAATGAAAAATATACAGAGACAGGCACCAACCAAAAAAACAACAAAACAAAATCCAACTCCCCACCCCCCCTCCTCTCCTCCCCCCCCCCCCCCCCCCCCCCCCCCCCCCCCCCCCCCCCCCCCCAAAAAAAAAGATTTATTGATATAAAAGTAGTGGGAAGAAAAACAAGTGTAGGTAACCACTCACTACTTCTCAATCATTGAGGAAAAAGTAGTGGAAGAACTTCTCAATCACTGTGAAAATGAATTATCAAAAAATTTCAAAAAAAAAAAAAAAAAAATTTCCCCCCCCAAAAATAATAATAAAAGAAAAAAAAGGGGAGTAACTGACATGGGTCTGCGGCCGAGCAGACGCAGGTAGGTGTCCATGAGGTAGGCGGGCAGCAGGTGGTCAAAGGTCAGGTTGAGGGTCTTCCAGATGCTGCTCAGGGTGAAGCGAGGGTTGGGGATGCGCGCCACCGTGTTGCAGGGGTTCTTCATGAAGTACTCGTACGACATGCGTTCTGCCGGGAACACGTCCACCACACACACATCGTTATCCAGCATCAAGATTTAATTCGCCTTTGAGGCATGGAGGATTTCAGTCAACAAAATCAACTGAATATGTATAATTTGTAGAAAACAAAATATGTTTACTGGATAAAATTTCACAGAAATAGAAATCATTATAGTCAACCTTTTCATCAACCTTACACTTAAGTAGAAATCTGCTAAGTTTTGATAAAGCATGTTTGTGAGAAGAGAACAAATTACACAATGTAAACAGATATTCATGAGGCAGGAAATTCTTCCGAAGCTCAAGAAAACTTTGGACATTCCATTATGAAGTGAAACTCATCTCCTATGGTTTTTATGTTACATTGTTAACAAAGACGATTTTCACATTGAATGCCGTTCACTCGTAACATTGTATTGTTCAACAACACACCATTGGATTTGAGCCCCATGTCACACTAGATTATTCAACAACACACCTTTTCATTCGAGAGAGAGAGAAAGAAAGAGCATGCAGAGCACACAGCGGGGATACTCACCAACCTGGCCCCACGTCAGGCGGTTCATCTGACCTGTGGTACAGTTGTACACCAACGTTGTGCTGGGTCTGTATGAATAACACACACACATATCACTCATACATAACACACACACATATCACTCATACATAACACATAGACACATCACTCCTACATAACACACATATATCACTCATACATAACACATAGACACATCACTCATACATAACACACAGACATATATCACTCATACATAACACATAGACACATCACTCATACATAACACACATATATCACTCCTACATAACACACACACATATCACTCATATATAACACAGACACATATCATTCATACATAACACACAGACAGCCATATACAGCCCCAAACCGTCCTGGGGACTCCAACTCCCTGATTTTTTCTCAGGGATGGTGTCTAAACACAACACCTGTGTACAAGCTGGCTTTTTATTTTGTTGTCATCGGCTCCTACTGACACACAATGGCCTGCTCTTCGAAAGGGAGAGCGGGTTTTTAACATGTGTGCAAGATGTTCTGCGTGTGTTTGCACACAGGGCCTCGGTTTACAGTCTCATCTGAACAACATACAATACAATACAGTATATATACAATTCAATACAACATATCACACATATTACACACAATCATGCTTAAAAACATAGGTTCTAACCAACTGGCGGAAAAAAAAAATTGTTAGGTTTCACTGCTTCATATTTATTTTCTTCAGAATAAATGACAAAGTGAAATAGATGAGGTTATCCTCTGACCTTTCGACCCCTGTGTACCAGGCGACGGCGATGATGGCGTTGGTGACAATGTCTACAGGAATCAGGTCAGCTGTGCCGTGGAATTCCCGTGCATACATCGCAACACTCCCTTGCCAATCTGTCAGTACAGTGACCACACAGCATGTCACATCACCATTGAAATAACACATCATACATGCCATCGTCTATACAACACACCATACCTGTCATCTCCTCTGGGGAGGATGCCTGGGGCCCTCTTAGTATTAATACCATTCCCAACCTTCTCAAGATTCTGTGATAAGAATTCCCTCTTTTCTATCCCTTTCTTTGTTTTTGCCTTGTTCTTTTTTTTTTTTCTTCTGTCACCTTCTTTTTGTCTATTTTCTGTCTTCTTGGTCTATTCTCCTCCCTTTTTTCCTGAAATACTTTAAAAAAAAAAAAAAGACAGCAAACACAAAGAAACACACACACTAACTCTATCTCTCTCTCTCTCACACACACACACACACACACACACACACACACACACACACACACACACACACACACACACACACACACACACACACACACACTCACACACACAAACTCTCTCACACGCACGCACGCACGCACACACTTGGAGGAACGCGCGAACTGTGTGTATAAGTATGTACATATGTGTGTGTGTGTGTGTGTGTGTGTGTGTGTGTGTGTGTGTGTGTGTGTGTGTGTGTGTGTGTGTGTGTGTGTGTGTGTGACTTTTGAGTGTGTTTTTTTTTGTTGGTTTGTTTTTGTTGTTAGTGTTGTTGCTTGTATTTTCTATAGGCACATTGTATTTTTGAAGCTGTTGAAATCATGTTGGTTAATTAATATTGGTGAAACGTTTTTCTCTGCTTTTGCTTTTTTGTTTTTTGTTTTGTTTGTTTGTTTTTTGTTTTTTCTTTAGATAGATGGCTTGATGAAAAAAAAAGCAAATCGATGCTTACTCAATGTACCATCTGAAAATAAAAATTTGACTTTGACTTGACTTGACTTGACACACACACAGCATCCATACTAACAGGACAAAAAAAAACAAAGCAAAACACCAAGATCACACAGAGTAGCAGGCACACTACAGACAGCCACTCAGTAAAGCCACACCAGGAACAATAGCAAACATCACACTATACTCACAGCCACCAGTAGTCCTGTTGGCCCGTTCAAGTTGTCCACCCAACCCTGACAACAAACAACAGAAAATTTATTTATTCATTTATTTATTTATTTATTCATTTATTTATTTATTCTTTTATATTGAGGATAATGAAATAAGCACTCATGTGCTTTTTTTTTTACATCCAGTCTCCGAGTGTACGCATTTTTGTCAATCTTGTCATCTGCTCCCACCGCCACATGATGGCCTACTCTTACGAAAAGCGGAACAGGATTTAACATATGTGCAAGATGAAAGAAAGAAAGGAGGATTAAGAAAGACAGACAAACAGAAAACAGGATCACTAATCTCCATGACTCAAGTCTTCTTTTGCATTTTTGTTTCGCTACACAAGTGAAGGGGGTGGGATAGCTCAGTGGTCAGAACACTCGCTTTCCCTAAGCTATTTATTGATTCATTTATTTATTCTTTTATTCTTTTATACCGAGGATAATGGAATAAGCACTCATGTGCTTTTTTTTTTTTTTTTTTTACATCCCTGTATATATGCAGTTTTGTCAATCTTGTCATCTGTTCCCACCAGCACACCATGGCTTACTCTTATGAAAAGCGGAACAGGATTTAACGTATGCACAAGATGAAAGAAAGAAAGATTAAGAAAGACAGATAACAGGATCACTAATCTGCACAACTCAAATCCTCTTTTGTATTTTGTTTTGCTAAACGTTGGGGACGGGATAGCTCAATGGTCAGAGCACTCGCTTTTTCCCAAGCTAAGGTTAAGCAGCATCGAGGGTGGTTACTGTTGATTGGAGCCCAAAGTGATCCAGAACTAACTAGCACTGGTGGGACTGAGAAAAGAATGGAAGGTTTGAAAAGTGAATAACAGAACAGCCAAATGTGAACTTTTTTTTTACCTGCAATGTCAGCGTATTTCCAAGCAAGCAGAGACACTCGGACACACATTTTCATACAGACATGTGTACACACACACACAACACACGCACACCACACACACACTACACACAACAAACACACACACACACAAAACACCACACTCTCTCTCTCTCACACACACACACAATACACACACAAAACCACACACACACAACACACAACACACACACACACCCAACAAACACACACAAACAGACAAAACACACCCAAAACACCACACACTCTCTCTTTCTCTCTCACACACCACACACACAACACACACATACCACCCCCTCCCCCAACACACACACACAACCCCCCCCACACACACATCCACACACCCCCCACTCACCCTCCCCCCCCTACACACATTACTTCCCCTCCCCAACACACAACCCCCCCCCACACACAACTCCCCTCCCCCCCACACTCAACCCCCCCCTCCTCCTCCTTTCCCCCCCCCCCACCCCCACACACAGAGGCAGCACATACGGGCATGGGTTCCTCCCAAGAGGCCCCCACAATGGATGGTCGCACGATGGCCACAGGCAGCCCCTTGGCCTCCTCCAGCAGCAGCGTCTCGGCCATGGCCTTGGTGTAGGTGTATGTGTTGGGCCGCGACCCAATCAGCTTCTGCGTCAACGCCTCCACCGTCTCCGTGTCCATCCACCTGAGAAAAAAAAGTGCAATTAATTATCTGTTGTTTTTTTAAAAATCTATTTATTTGTTTGTTTATCTATTCTTTTATATCAGGGATTATAGAATAAGCACTTGTGTGCTTTTTTCACATCCAGTCCCTGTGTGTATGCAGTTTCTATTGTAGGTCACACCATTCATACAACACACACTATAGCCAAGTGGTTAAGACAATAAATAAATTCTTCAACTTTAATCCCAAGGGTCCATGAAGTCCTGGGTTCAAATCTGGGCGACAGCATCAGGTGAATTAAGGGTGGGGATTTTTACCATCTCCCAAGTCAACTTCAAGAGCAGACCTACCAGTGCCTTAATTCCCTTCATGTATATATATATATATATATATATATATATTATATATATATATATATATATATATATATATAACATATACAGAAGACCAAATATGCACGTTAAAGATCCCATAAATCAGGTCAGCATTCGGTGAGTTATGGAAACACAAACGTACTTAGCACAGCCGTAAGTCTGAATGTGGCTACCTTCATGGTGGGCAAAAATGGTCGCATTCGCAAAATTTCACTATTGGCAAACCTCAAGAGCAGTAATAATAATAATAATGATAATATATGGGATTTATATAGCAATGAAGAACTCCACCGAAGAACAGAAACTGAACCCATCTCCATGCAAATCAAACGGAGGCGTTGGCGATGGACAGGACATGTGCTCTGCCAGCAGACTATAGCCATATCCAGAATCGCCCTACGATGGACTCCAGACAGTCAAAGAAAGAGAGGTCACCCCAAGGAAACTTGGAGGAGAACAGTAGAGAGGGAGATGAAGGAAAAGGGTTGGACATGGGGCTGTCTGGAGTGTGTTTCAGCCTACCGACATCAGTGGCGGGCTCTAGTCGAGCCCTTATGTGCTACCTGAGCACAAAGAGGACTAGATAGATAGATATAGTGCTAAATCTTGTAGAGTACACAAATCAAAGCGCTTTGTAGTACCCAAGGAACAAAAAAGAAAAAGAAAAACCAAAAGGCCACTCACTCCATGGCGTCGATGAGTTTGCGGGGGTGGAGGGGGGGCTCGTACACCTGCTCTGCCACCTGCTCGCGGTCACAGTTGGCGTACGCCGTGGACACATGGACCAGAGACTGCACACAGGTCATAGGTAAACAAGCACATGAGTACTTGTTCCATTATCCTCAATATAACAGAAAGAAAGAAAGAAAGAAAGATAGAAAGATGTAGCATTACCACTGTCGTCAGTTTTGTTCTTAGAGTGGAATTTCAAATTCATAAATGGGTTGGGATTTTTTTTTTTTTTTTGGTGAATCCAATCCAATCCAATCATGTTGTTTAAAGCCCTGCTGACCACACAGGCCATATTGTGGCTGTCACCTCATCACATTTTAAATCTCAGAATAAAACTGTGCTACTATGTACAGACTAAAACGGGGTATAAAACTAACTCTACTATCCTTCCTTGTATCGACGCCCTGGTCAACCATAAGGCTTAACCCAGGACGGGCACCGCATTGTGGAAAAACCACATCAATCGCACATAAAATGAGATAAAACCAAAACCAGGTTCCTTAAAACAACCTTGTCCTTACAGACCGACTATATCACTTTCACTCATATCAGATGGAAAAAGCCTGGTTCTCTCAGGAATTTAAAAATGGTGTCTGGTGGAACATCCCGAAAAAGGATCTTCAGGGAGTCTGCAGTAAAATGCCTAAGGATAGCAAGGTTAAGCAGCATCAAGCATGTTCACCAAGAGGAAGGGTGACTGTTTTGTGCCCCTTGGCTTCAGCACAGTCCCCCAGTTCACCCAGCTGTAAATGGGTACCTGCCCTCTATAGGGTCAGGGAAGGTAAAACAGTGAGGGAGAGGAGATGGGCGCCGCCCTCAACATGCTGGCCCCTAGAGAAGCTGAGGTCTCTGACGCCTCGCTCCCCTATGACCA
The DNA here is from genome assembly GCA_030674155.1 of Stramonita haemastoma. Lineage (NCBI taxonomy): Eukaryota > Metazoa > Mollusca > Gastropoda > Neogastropoda > Muricidae > Stramonita > Stramonita haemastoma. The sequence continues at coordinate 45,959,020 of CM060337.1, forward strand.
CATAGGTTATGGGACACCTTTACTTTTTACCTCACTCACTCACTCACTCACTCAGTCCCATGTCCCAAAGGACGTAGGGGGGACATGAGAGAAGACCAACAGAGATCTTTTTCCATGCTTCACGATCCTGTGTGGCTAGTAGGAGGTGTTGCAGGGGTTTTTACCTACATCATTACAAAAGTGTGATGTGGACAATACAGGTAGGGGTGTGTACCTGAAGCTGGGACATTCTGCGGCAGAGCTTGGTGAGGTGTTGGACACCCACCACATTCATCTGTACTGACAGCCTGCACACACACACACACACACCAGTGTTACAACAATGATCAGTAATGTATACATCTATAGTCAGTAAGACAGACAGACAGAGAGAGATAGACAGACAGAGACAGACAGACAGAGAGAGAGAGAGAGAGAGAGAGAGAGAGAGAGAGAGAGAGAGAGAGAGAGAGAGAGAGAGAGAGAGAGAGAGAGAGAGAGAGAGAGAGAGAGAGGAGAGAGTGAGAGAGAGAGAGAGAGTGAGTGAGTGAGTGAGTGAGTGAGTGAGTGAGTGATGTGTGTGTGTGTGTGTGTGTGTGTGTGCGTGTGTGTGTGTGTGGGGTGTGTGTGGTGTGTGGTGTGTGTGTGTTGGTGTGTGTGTGTGTTCAAGTGTGTGTGAATAAGAATCGGAATCAGAAATTATTTATTGCCATAAAAGTCACATGGACTTATTGACACAACAAAATAAACTCTGTGTGGTGTGTGTGTGTGTGTGTGTGTGTGTGTGTGCTGCGCGCGCGCGTGCGTGCGTGTGTAGGTGTGTGTACATGTGTGTGTGTGTACATGTGTGTGCGTGCATTTGCACATGTTCACAAGCATGTGTGTATGTGTATGTGTGTGTGTGTGAGTGTGTGCGCATGTGCATGTGTGAGTGTGTGTGTGCGTGTATGCATGCGTGTATGCATGCGTGCGTGCATGTGTGCGTGCATGCATGCGTGTATATGTAACCTCAAGTCTTGCACTCTAACAGAACTTACTTGAGTTCCTCATCAAACTTGACGGTGGCAGCAGAGTGGAAGACGATGGCGGTGTTTTCACAGACGCGGTGTTGGTCCTCTGCCGACATGCCAAAGTTGGGCTCCAGAATGTCCCACACACCGCCACCACCTTCCCCTCCACCCCCGGCTGACACGCCTTCAGCTTCTCAAACAACTGCACACACAGCATGCACAGACACCATGCAGAAACTCAAAGGTCGTGGACATCTTGAACTGACTCGGCTGGTACTTTAGTTCAGAGAGTTATTAAATTTTTTAAGGGATTTTGTGTATGCAGTTTGATTTTTTAAAGTCTTCTTTCTGAAATGCCTCCAGCATGCATTTTGTAGCAATATGTATCCCTCATGTAGAGAAAAAGCATGCAGGTGCATGTGAGTGTGTGCATGTGCCTACCTGCCTGCCTGTGTACATGCGTGCGTGCGTGTGTGTGTATGTGTGTGTGGCATGTTTTTGTCTGTAGAATTAGCATGCCTGTGTTGTGTGTGTGTGTGTGTGTGTGTGTGTGTGTGTGTGTGTGTGTGTGTGTGTGTGTGTGTGTGTGTGTGTGTGTGTGTGTGTGTGTGTGGGGAGTGTGGCATGAATCTGTCTGTATATTAGCACGCCTGTGTGAGCATATTAAAATGTCAATGTGTACACGATCCATGTATGCACGCATGTATACATGCACACACACACTCACTCACTCACACACACACACACACACACACAC
>CM060337.1:45965765-45993265 GCA_030674155.1 Stramonita haemastoma
ACCGGCACATGATGGCCTACTCTTACGAAAAGCGGAACAGGATTTAACGTGTGCGCAAGATGTTATGCATGCGAGAGAGAGAGAGAGAGAGAGAGAGAGAGAGAGAGAGAGAGAGAGAGAGAGAGAGAGAGAGAGAGACTCTGTGTGTGTGTGTGTGTGTGTGTGTGTGTGTGTGTCTCTGTGTGTGTGTGTGTGTGTGTGTGTGTGTGTGTGTGTGTGTGTGGTGTGTGTGTGTGTGTGTGTGTGTGTGGTGTGTGTGTCTGTGTGTGTGTGTGTCTGTGTGTGTGACTCTGTGTGTGTGTGACTCTGTGTGTGTGTGTGTCTGTGTATCTGTTGTGTGTGTGTGTGTGTGTGTGTGTGTGTGTGTGTGTGTGTGTGTGTGTGTGTCTCTGTCTCTGTCTGTGTGTGTGTGTGTGTCTGTGTGTGTGTGTGTGTGTGTGTGTGTGTGTGTTGTGTGTGTGTGTGTGTGTGTGTGTGTGTGTCTCTGTGACTCTGTGTGTACATGTGTGTGTGTACATGTGTGTGTGTGTGTGTCTGTGTGACTCTGTGTGTACATGTGTGTGTACATGTGTGTGTACATGTGTGTGTGTGTGTGTGTGTGTGTGTGTGTGTGTGTGTGTGTGTGTGTGTACATGTGTGTGTGTGTGTGTGTGTTGTTGTTGTTGTTGTTGAAGTGATATTAAACATCCTAGCAGAGTTTTCCCATTAAAAACTGTGGTCTCCAGTCATCCCACTTGGGCACCGAAGTTCACCCTAAAAAAAGAGTACAATTCTAAAGGAACACAGCTAGACTCTTGCACGCACAATAGTGCTGGCAAATGCCTGAGCTAAAAGCATTGGAATCTTTTGAAAAGCATACATGTTCACACACGAGTGAACTACCCTTGTGGAGAACCAGCGACGCTTTATGCTTTGCGGACATTTATTTATTTATCTATTTACACACACACACACACACACACACACACACACACACACACACACACACACACACACACACACACACACACACACAATCACACTTTCCAATTTTCCTTTTGATCGCCCGGTATCATTGAAAGTGGAAAGACATTAAAACTGAAGACTACTACTACTACACTTCAGGGCTGTCAATTGATGCACTGACAGCAAAACTCATAGCCTCTCTCAGCATACTTGTAAGCCAACACGCTATAAAATGAAAACACCACTCTGGGCCTCTCAGAGAAAATGGCCTAACGTAATGTCATGTAAGAGGAGACTTGTACCACACTTCCACCTTAAAAAGTGGCCAAAGTGCTGAAATACAATAACAGACAATGGCCTAACAGCACTTCTATTAAAAAAAAAACTGAAATAAAAAAAAACAATTATATCACAGGTTAGCAATAGGAAAGCAAAGGTTCCCTTTTCAGTGCTCCTCGGCCTACGGTTTCGCATACAATTACATTATGTGTGCAAGCACATGCACACACACACACACACATTTTCTTCTCTTTTTTTTTCCAAGATAGATGGCTCAATGAAAAAAAGCAATTCTATTGCTTTCTCAGTGTACCATCTGGAAATAAAATTCTGACTTTGACTTTTGACACACACACACAGTGACACACACAGTGACATACCCAGTGACACACCCAGTGACACACACACACACACACACACACACACACACACACACACACACACACACACACACACACACACACACACAAGCCACAACATAAAAATCACACTGAAGGACAAAAGGAAAGCAGTGTATGTACTTCAAACCTGAAGACTTACAACCTGAACCTTCCTACAGCACTGAGGTGACTCCATAAAAACACCCTATTCACCTCAGGTTTGGTAAGATCCTCTCATCCAGTCACCACACACAACATAAAATGACAACCACAGAGCTTAACTGAAGTGCAGCAGTGGTGGTTTATTAACCTACATCAGAGCTCAACTCTGGTGTAGTGGTGGTGGTTTATTAACCCCTATCCACTCTCACCCCCCACACTCGACAAGGAGACAGAAAAAAAAAAGCACCCCTTCCAGCTGGTAGATTAATTTTATACAGCGCGCACTGTTCCTGCCTCACTTCACACCACCAGTGCTCTACAGCCCTGACTGGATCCTGCTGGTCATCACTTGTCTGTCCCCAACATCAAACAATAGTCTTCAACTTGGAGATAATCCTTCCATAACGGCTCAATGACATTCTTCAACTTGGAGATAATCAATACCATAATAGCTCAATGATATTCTTCAACTTGGAGATAATCAATACCATAATAGCTCAATGATATTCTTCATCTGGTGATAATCCTACCATAACTGCTCAACTGTATTCTTCAACTTGGAGATAATCATACATAATCATACCATAACAGCTCAACAGTATATCTTCAACTTGGTGATTACAATACCATAAAGGCTCAACAATATTCTTCACCATGGTGATAATCATACCATAACGGCTTAACAGTATTCTTCAACTTGATGATATATTATCATACCATAACGGCTCAACAATATTCTTCAACTTGATGAACATATATATCATAACCATAATGGCTCAACGATATTCTTCAACTTGGTGATAATCATACCATAATGGCTCAACAATATTCTTCAACTTGGTGATAATCATACATAATCCTACCATAACGGCTCAACGGTTTTCTTCAACTTGGTGAAATCCTTAAATAACGTACAAGCTACCGCCTAGTGCTCCTATAGAAAGTGCTCACAAAACATGGACTGATCATTCAATGTCCTACAGGTGCTAAATCAGGTGTGTATTCAGACTTCAATCAGTGCAGCGCTATTCATTCAAAGTCACTGAGTTCTTCACTAACAGTCAGTCTCATAGAATTGGCCCTATGCCAGCATCCCATACTCATAAAAGTGGTCAGGTTTTATTTGTTTGGGTTTGTTGTTGTTGTTGTTGTTGTTGTTCCTTGGTCAGAGTTCCAATGTGTGTGTGTGAATGTGCATGTACACACACACACACACAAATGCACATGCATGTGTGAAAGTATAAGTATAAGTGTGTGCATGCACGCATACTTTTGTGTGCATTTGCACATGCAAAACATAAGAATTTGATCTGTGTGCTTGAACAGTGTATGAAGGTATACATGTATGTGTGTATGAACATTAACATGTGAATGGGTGCAAATATACAAGCACACATGCCTACAATACATGCATGAGTGCTACACATAATTCATGTATGTGTGCACATTTCTTAAAGGCAGTAACATGGAAAAAAAAAAACAACAGCTATAAGTTACAGCCATTATTTCTCCGTTTTTTGTTTTTCCTTTTTCGAACGAATCTTTCTATTTCTGTTCATGGCATTACAAAACCGGGGCGTGCAAATAAAACAAATCAAACTCAGACATCAGCCGGCCAATACATCTTGTTCCTGAGGGGTTTTTTTGGTCTCTTTTCTCTCCTCCATGGAAATTCATCAATACCTTTGGTGTACAACCTGGTTCAACTTCAAGGCTACTAGATTTTGCAGTCTGTCTCTTCCATTATCAGTCATTCGCTGAGAAGGAGAGGGAGACAGAGGGTAGGCAGAGAAAATGGTGCACAGACAACACTGCAGTAGGGACAGGGAACCAAGTAAACAACAGATTCTGTAACCAAGTGGTTAAGACTGATTCAATTCAAATCCAGGGGACCATGACATTGTGGGTTCGAATCTCAGCAGCTGCATCTGGTGAATCAAGCCCTCTCTTACTGCTGCAGGCTCATCTATGTGCTGAATGTATGTTGCACAGAGACAGATCAATCTTCTCTCCAGAGAGACTAGCACCCAGACTACACATGGGCCTACGGGTAAGGGAAAAGCTTGGCTTTAGATGGGAATCAAACCTGAAACTGGACAGGAGTATGACTACAATACTAGACTACTGTTTCAACATTTATTTATTTACTCCTTTATTTTGAGGATAATGGAATAAGCACTTATGTGCTTTTTTACATCCAGTCCTCCTGTGTTTGCAGTTTTGTAATTTTTGTCATCCGTTCCCCCTACTCTTATGAAAAGCGCAACAGGTTTTAACGTGTACGCAAGATGTTATCCAAAACTGGATGATACAGAATAAATTACAGCTAAATGCAGATAAAACTGAAGCCATGCTGGTAGGCACCAAACACAAACTTTCTTCCATTACTACAGCTTCAGTAGAATTCGGCAATACTTCAGTCACTCTTTCCACTGCTGTAAAGTATCTAGGGGTTGTAATCGACAACACACTATCCATGCAAAAATTCATCACCCAGACCTGCCAGTCATGCTATTATCAATTAAGACGTATTAGTGCAATTCGAAAGTACCTGTCCACTGATGCAACATCTAAACTCGTCACGTCTCTGATTCTTTCACGTCTGGACTATTGCAATTCTCTTTTGGCTGGTCTGCCAGCATCATCTATCCACTCCCTTCAACGTATACAAAACTCCGCAGCTCGACTGGTCCTCAGAAAGAAAAAATCTGAGCACATTACTCCTCTCTTGCAATCTCTCCACTGGCTGCCTGTGCCACAGAGAGTAAACTATAAGATCAGTACTCTCTGTTATAAATGTCTTTACAAAACAGCACCCTCCTACCTCTGTGAATGTCTTTACCCGTACACTCCTTCTCGTTCCCTCCGCTCTGCTGCAGATACCCTGCGCTTACAAATACCTAGATTCAATCAATCCACTGTTGGCCGTCGCTCTTTCTCTGTTTCTGGTCCAGTGATCTGGAACAACCTCCCTCTCTCCCTTCGTAAAAAGCCTACATATGACACATTTAAATCCAGCCTCAAGACACACTTATTTCAAAGCTAAGACTTTCCTATCCTGTTTCATCATCTGCCCCTGCTCTCAACAGCCGAAATATCCACCGCCCTGCCAAAGTGTTTATACTCTATGTGTGTTTATACTCTGTGTGTGTGTGTGTGTGTGTGTGTGTGTGTGTGTGTGTGTGTGTGTGTGTGTGTGTGTGTGTGTGTGTGTGTGTGTGTGTGCATTGACTTCGTTAAAATTTTTTAATTGTTGTTGGCTGCATGTGCAAGAATTGGTTGAATGCAAGCGCTTTGATTTGTTTTTGCAAGATATAGCGCTATATAAGTTCCATTTTTTATTATTATTATTATGCATGCGTTCACACATGGGACCTCGGTTTATAGACTCACCCAAAAGACTTTTGGGGGAACAGGAGTTGGCACTGATGTTAACTCCTGAGAAAAATCCTCTTGAACGGGATTCGAACCCAGGTCAGCAGATCACGAGTGCAATGCGCATCACACTAACCACCAGGCTATCCCGTCCCCTATGGGTATGCACGTACACACACACACGTCTCCTATGGATGACAAAATTTACAAAACTGCATATACATGGGGACCAGATGTAAAATTAAAAAAAGCATATCAGTGCTTTTTTCATTATCCTGAAAATAAAAGAATAAAAACGAAATAAAAATTAAAAAAGAATATGGAAGGTTTCAAGCAAATGCTCCAACACCAATATTTCACCAACTTCCACTGCTTGGTAAAAGAAGTAATTCAACTTCCCTTTATTTCATTTTCTTTCTAGAGACACTGATTAGTTTGTTTACTTTTTTTTTTTTTAGGAGAAAGGGTGACTGGTTTGTTTGTTTGTTTTTTGTCAGTGCAAAGATTAGGGGAGTGGTGTGATCAGAGAAAGCGGTGATGGATTGACACTCTCCATAATCAGCTGAGGTTGTTTGGTTTGTTTTGCTTTTTTTTTTGGGGGGGGGGGCAGGGGGGGGGGGGGGTGTTTGTTTTTATTTAACTTTCATCTATCATTATCTCGGCCTATCTAAGGCATGTTTGGGTTTCTGTGACCCACACAAGGCATGTACTCAAGGATTAAAAGTGCACATCTAACAGTGCATTATTATACAACCACGGCAATTTTACCTTGAACAACAGCAGTAATAATACTACTACCCAAAACAGTCCTCTAATCTATAATCATCCCAATAACCCCCACAGCTAACAATTCTTGGAGACTCCTTTGAATACTACAGGCCTGATAGGATGAGTCCAGATATCAGCTCTTGTGATAACTTGCTGTTATCATTTTGGTGTAAACACTGTCACTGCCTCCTATCAGTATATATAATTTTTTACTTACATTGTATTACAATACTATGAGCACTCCGTTGACCTCAAGTTACTAGTCAATGCTCAAGCAGGCTTCATTCCTCTCATCTGAGATCTGATTTCTGACTTAAAAGACATGCAACTTGTAAAAAATGTGACCAACAACAAACATGATACCATTCCCCATTTTGACCTTTTTTCCTGACAACCTACATGTAATGACAAAGAAAGGGAGCACTTTATTTCCCCCCTCTTACATACACAGTATAATGACAACAGTACTCCAAGGTAAGGCTGAATGAGTGCAGACGAAAACAAGACAGACCACCAACATCCTACACTGCCATCACCACTGAGATCAGTGGTCTGGGAGGCTACAGGAGATGGTAGAACTCGACAGAGAGAGATGGTGAACCCTGGTGGCATTGCGTGGAGCTCTTGCTCTTACTAGTGACAGTGGCAATGGGGACAGTTGAGTTGAGTTGACAGGTATACATGCATGCATACAAAGCATCATACTGAACTTGCACTGACTTGTCCTGTTGGGGCACTTTACAGAATTTTTTCAGGCAGAGCGTGTCTGAAGCAAGTTCATTCTGGCAAAGTTCATCCTTCTCCAGGTCACAGGATGCATGCTAGGTATGTTCAGGTCATCCGTGTCACCATTCCATAACTGCTCTAGTTTTTACTACACATGGATGGATATTTAATTCGTGAATATATAAGCAGGATGTTCTGTGCATATATTCACTGCGGCCCCATGTCCAACACACATACAGCACACATAAAAGACATGACAGTGTGTGTACAAGTGTTTAGGGACGAGCGCATGCGCGCATGCACACATACACACACACACACACACAAATACCATAAGACTGAATATAAATCAGTCACAATGGTGTATGTATGACATGGACAATTTTTACTGAACAACTGACAGTATGTTCTGTTACTGTTTCTCCTTTTAATTCATACCCATTACCAGTTGGGAGGAGGTGGGGGGTGTTCACATTTATACACACACAAACTATCTTCTCGTTTTGTTTTTAAAGAATGTTTCTTCTAAATTACTTTTTTTTTCTTTGTAAACCACTCTTAGTCACAAAAAAGAAAAAAAAAGATATGCATACATACATGCATATATATTATTAATGTGTGTGTGTGTGTGTGTGTGTGTGTGTGTGTGTGTGTGTGTGTGTGTGTGTGTGTGTGTGTGTGTGTGTGTGTGAGTGTGAGTGTGTGTGTGACTGTGTGCGTGCATGCGTGCGAGCATATGTCGTGTGTGTGTGTGTGTGTGTGTGTGTGTGTGTGTGTGTGTGTGTGTGTGTGTGTGTGTGTGTGTGTGTGTGTGTGTCTGTGCCTTTGTGTGTGTGTGTGTGTCTGTGGATGTACATAGTACAGGTAAACCTGATGCAGTTCATAAAGCGCCGTGTTTTCCCTGACTGCAGCAGCTGGCGTCTGTCTGACTGTGTCTGCAGTTACACCTCCTGAACTGGTGAATATCACACAGCGCTGCTATCCTGTTCACTACACCTTAGTTATCACAGCAACCATATGCCGCCACCTTCAATCCACTGAACACTACAGCTGCAAAAACCACTACAGCACCTAATCAGAAGTATGGTAATGGACAGTGAATCACTCCTCCCTATGACACAGAACACATCATCGTGAAGGTCCGTACTTTTACACAATTAAAATAACTATCATCTGCTGGTGGGTCATTAACAGCTGAATAATTAACTTTATAGTCCACCCAATTACTATGAAATGGTGAACACACTATACAGGTAAAAAGGTAAAAGTGTCCCATAACCTTTATGGTCGTAGGGAAGCGAGGCGTCAGAGACCTCAGCTTCTCTAGGGGCCAGCATATTGAGGGCAGCGCCCATCTCCTCTCCTTCGCTGCTTTACCTTCCCTGACCCTATAGTCCAGCCAATTACTATGAAATGGTCACATAAGGCAGTCTGATAAAGTGATATAGATGGGATCTCTGTGGACTCCTGACTTTCAGGATGAGACATAACGAATCTGGGAATGGTTATGGTGGGGAGATTGAAATGATCGGTTTGAGAACAGCAGGACAGGGACATCACAGAAGATGAGGCAGCAAAAAAAAAAAAAAAAAAGTCACATACTATAGCCAGTAAATTACTATGAAATGGACACATCCTACACTAGTCCAGCCAATTACAATGACAATATGCAATGGACACATACTACAGTCCAGCCAATAACTATGACAATGGTCACATACTATCATCCAACCGATTACTTAATTACTGTGACAATGGTAACTGACACTGCTGTCCTATCAACCACAATGGCAATGGTAGTTTATACTATACCAGACTATATTATGCAGACATGACTAAGTTAAGGTCTACAGGATGGGGCAAAACTTTACGTTGAAACAGTGATCAAACTCACAACATCTCCCTTTTAAGACAGATAAGAACTTTTCCTTTCCTGACCACTAATCCAATGTGTGTGTGTGTGTGTGTGTGTGTGTGTGTGTGTGTGTGTGTGTGTGTGTGTGTGTGTGTGTGTGTGTGTGTGTGTCTGTCTGTCTGTCTGTGTGTCTGTGTGTCTGTGTGTCTATGTGTGTCTGTGTCTGTGTGTCTGTGACAGACAGAGAGAGAGAGAGAGAGAGAGAGAGAGACAGAGACAGAGACAGAGACAGAGAGACAGACAGACAGACAGACACTGAGACAGACACTGAGACAGACAGCAGATATACAGAGACAGTCAGAGACAGACTGACACAGACTGAGAGAGAGAAAGAGACAGAGAGACTCAGAGAGAGAGAAGGGGGGGGGGGGGGGGGGGGGGGGGAGCGAGACAGACAGACAGACAGACAGACAGGAAGACACAGACAGAAGATAGACACAATAGACAGCAGACATACAGAGACAGTCTGACACAGAGAACTGGGAAAAATAAAATCATAAAAAAAAAAAGGCTATAATCCATACATGAAATGCTGACCAAACAAATAAAAGAGTAGAATACAGCTGACAAATTTATAACAAAACAAACACATGGACATGATATGAAAAACATAGACAAATTAGAATCAATAAACAAACAAGACACAGACAAATGAGATGATAGATAGATCATAGACAACTAACAAGACAGACAGAAGAAGAAGTTAAGACAGACAGACAACAAGACAGAAGACAGACAGAGATTGTATACAAATTTATATGAATGGTTTAACATGATTAACATGTTAGATTTTTAAACCATAAAAAGGTTCCAGGGGGGGGGGGGGGGGGGTGGGGGGTGAAAAGTATCATTCTAAAATGATAGGAGCACAAGTGATGATCATGGGCATGGTTTCCACGTCATTAAATCTCAGCTCTAAACTGAAACAATTCTACAGCATCATTGGTCATTAAATCTTTAATAATTTCTTCATTGCATAGCTACAGTAAAGGGCCCTGGACTCATACATTCCAATCCCAATTTCATTATATAACAACCCATACAATTTAAATTACAGTCTTTGATCATATCATTAAGTCCACCCACTTTTCTTGCAAACTGTTGGAGACATTCCATGACTTCTTAACTATCCTCTAGCAACACATTCTCCTTTTGTGATTCTGCAAACTCACTGGCCAGTAACAAATGCTTCTTATTCATCAATCACCAAGTGTGCAAAGTCAGTCAGTTATGTGAACCTTCAATGGCTGTTGCTCTGTTGTGTGTGGTGTGTGTGTGTGTTGTGGGTGTGTGTGTGTGTGTGTGTGTGTGTGTGTGTGTGTGTGTGTGTGTAGTGTGTGTAGTGTAGTGTGTGTGTGTAGTGTGTGTGTATGTGTGTGTGTGATGTGTGTGTGTGTGTAGTGTAGTTGTGTGTGTGTGTGTGTGTGTGTGTGTGTGTGTGTGTGTGTGTGTGTGTGTGTGTGTGTGTGTGTGTGTGTGTAAAATGTTATTTAAACCAGTCACAAATATGCGTTTTCTATTGTTACATCAACTCTCTGATAGATCTGTGATTACCAACATTGCCTCATACAGTTGTACCATCACAACAAAAAAAGGTGGCAGTGTCTGTCTTACTTAGTGTATTGTATCGCAGCACTGTATTGGACTGGGAGGCAAAACTACAAAGGTCAGCAGTGACTGGAGGATGGAGCCTATGTCATGAGTCCACAGGTGTCTGCATGCGTGTGCATCTCTGCATGTTTGTACATGATTTTACACAATAAGACATTTATATATCATACTTATAGCTTTGATAGTTCTGACAATAATCATTTTATTGAACCTAGGCTATCCCTAAAAAGTCCATTATCTTCAGATTCTTCCTCACCACATCATTGTGTCCAAAATGGCAAAAATATCTTTTGGATGATCGCTTCTTTGGACCATATATTAAAACATCTTACATCTAAGCCAAGTATTCGTGAAGGAGGTATATTCAGAGGCATTAATTATAGTAACACATAAATGTATACATGTATGTATGTACATGGGTATGTAATGTTTGTTTAACTAACACATGAGTGACAGGGGGCGGTATACATTCATTTATGTTGAGTTGTGGCATAAAATTGTTCTGATACACAAATATTTGCTCATTGTTGAGTGAATACTTATATCTAAGAACTTTAACATGCACATGTAAGCCCGGAGACTGTAGTGCAAGCTCTCGGAATGGTTGTTTGTATCTATAGATACATTGTTTTCTGGCGTTTTGTTTAAATGGAAACGAACAGAACAAAAACAACGGTACACCATCACTGGGAACGTCGACAGAAAAATAAACAATTAAAACAGATAAGAAGTGACTGATTTTATTTGAATGAAAGGGAAATAAAGAAAAAGAAAATAAAAACAAAAAAGAAGGAAACGTGAAAAGGGTATAAAATAGTAGCTCTAGAACCGTTTCCTACCTAAACGACTAAGAAAAACGCGAAATAGACAAAGTAAATCCAGTTTAGTATGCACATTCTACAAATATGCAAACTAAAACGTCCATTTATCTAGAATATACTAACTATTACATAACTCACCAAAAATTGTCTCTCCTTCGATCGGTGTAAAATTGTGCAATGAAGCCACCGGCTTACGAGATGCAGTCAGTCGACTCAGTTGCTGGCTTCCAGCTTGTGTCGGCCAAGTGACTTAGGCTAACCGGAATTGACCTGGGCCTATCGGAGTTATCTGAGTTATCAGAGTTATCTGTCTTTCCAGCAGAAGAATTGTCTGCTAGCCTACTGCACACATCAATGTCAGTCGGTTTTGTTTTGGTTTTGTTTTGAGGGTGGGGGTTCATTCGGGGGGAGGGGGGAGGTTGCTATACACACAGCGAAATAAAATTCATGTCTGATGTAGAAATTTGAAAGATAATGTCTCGATGCATTTTATCTGCAAGCCAGATGTTGAAAAATACTCCTCGCCGCCGTCTAAAGAAGTGAATTTTATGGATTTGGGAATAACAATTTTGGGCTTATTGATTGACTGATTGATGTATTTATACTTTTATTCTCATATATCGAGGATAATGGAATAAGCACTCATATGCTTTTTTTCTTTTACATCCAATCCCCGTGGGTATGCGGTTTTGTAAATTTTGTCATCTGTTCCTACCGGCACACAATGGCCTACTCTTTCGAAAAGCAGAACATGATTTAACGTGTGCGCAAGATGTTCTGCGTGTGTTCGCGCACGGGGCCTCGATTTAAAGTCTCATCCGAAGGACTCTGGGGGAGAGTGGAGTCCATACTGATGTTAACTCCAGGGGAAAATTCTCCTCGACCGGGAATTGAACCCGGGTCGTCAAATTGCGAGCACAATGTTCTGACCACTAGGCTATCCTGTCCCGTGTGTGTGTGTGTGTGTGTGTGTGTGTGTGTGTGTGTGTGTGTGTGTGTGTGTGTGTGTGTGTGTGTGTGTGTGTGTAGCAAAATAATAATAATAACTGTTGTGTCCAAAGCCTAACTGAAATTGAAAGTAGATTGTAATATGTAATATGAGTTATTTCCCTTGAATAAAAGGTCACTTCCGGTTCCAGCCAAGTGCCACGTTGTTCTGGTTTTATTGTGCGCAAGCGGTACGTTTGTATTTTGAATGTATTAGGCCACTAGCTGGTCATTCTCAAGAGAAACATAACAACTGGCGACGAGGTAAAGTACGTTTTTCAAGTCTATATCATCCAAATGGCGACAAGTCTGCCAAATTTCGAACATTTTCACATCTATCAAGACAATGAAAACGTTGGCACACGTTGGCGGAAATGGCTGTCAAAGTTCGAAAATCTCGTGTGTGCTTTGGACATTACAAGAGACGCTCGAAAAAAAGCCCTACTCCTTCATTACGGAGGCGACGAAATCTTCGAAATTTACGAATCTTTCTCTGACGAGAAAAAGGGGATCGGCGCAACCATCGACGACGAACCAAACGAATACAACGTGCTCAAGACATCTTTCACTGAATACTTCACCCCAAAGAAGAATACCAGCTACGAACGTCTGAAGTTCAGAGATGTGACACAAAACACAGGTGAGACAATTGACAGTTTCCATACTCGACTCCGTGCGTTAGCAATAAACTGCGATTTTCACGATGCAGACAGTGAAATTCTGACACAAATTCTGCATGGTTGTACATCATCTAGACTGAGGAGAAGAGCGCTTAGGGATTCGTTTACACTGGACCAGATACTTTCGGAAGCACGATCTCAAGAGCTATCCGAAGCTAGGGCTGCAGACATTGAACAAACGGCTCACAGTCACAAAGTGAATGCCGTCAAGAATTCTGTCGGTCGTAAGCATGGAAGAGGAGGAGGTCAGTCCTCACACACAAACAATCGTGAGGGACAGAGTGGCTTCCAGCAGAGAGGCAGAGGTGGATTTTCTCAGCGAGGTAGAGGAAGTTCCAGACTGCCAAGACAAAACACGACATGCCGTAACTGTGGTGGACCATTCCCACACCCCGACGGATGTCCAGCTGCAGGAAAGCAGTGCAGAGCTTGTTCGAAAATAGGACACTACTCTCGTGTTTGTAGATCCAAACAAAAGCCTGTGAAGATCAACAACGTATCAAATACTTGTGACAGATCAGCCGATAGCTCCAGTGAGGAATCAGTCTTCCACGTCACCACAAATTCCAAAATTCCAGCAGTCCATGCCACACTGTTTGGGAAAGAAACGTCATTTCTTGTCGACAGTGGTGCGACAGTAAATATTGTGCACACGTCGATATGCCCAACAAATCTGAAACTCAAACAGCCATGTCCCAGAATTATGGCCTACGGTTCTGACAAACCTTTGCCTGTGGATGGATACTTTTCGACAGACCTAGAATACAAAGGCAAAAGAACACATGCAAAATTCTACGTCGTCAATAGTGACAAGAAAACAGATAGTCTTATCTGCGCAGACACTGCACAAGCTTTGGGACTGATACAGTTCGCATTCTCTGCAAGCCTGAATTTGGACACATCTGCCCAATCAACAAGTTCCATCGCTGACAACTTCACAGAACTTTTTGATGGTAAACTAGGACACATCAAAGATACGAAAATCAAACTGCATGTGGATCCTGAAGTACAGCCTGTTGCCCAACAGCACCGACGTGTTCCATTCCATCTTCGAAAACAGGTGGAGGCCGAACTGAAGAAACTTCAAGATTTGGACATCATCGAGCCGGTAACTGGACCAACTCCCTGGGTCAGCCCTATTGTGTGCGTCCCCAAGAAACGTGAGGGAGAAGTTAGAGTGTGCGTTGATATGCGCGAACCAAACAAAGCAATAGGTAGAGAAAAACATCCTATGCCAACACTCGACGACTTGATTGCAGATCTGAATGGGGCTACAAGGTTCAGCAAACTTGACATGACTCAAGCCTATCATCAGCTGGAAATTGACTCAGACTCTCGTCAGATCACCACATTCTCGACTCACGTTGGATTGTTCAGATACAAAAGGCTGTTATTTGGAGTCAATGCAGCTTCAGAAATTTTCCAAAACGCCATATCCAATGTACTGCATGACATTCCTGGCGTTAGAAATCTGTCTGACGACATCATCGTTTTCGGGGCTACTCAGCAAGAACATGACAGGAGCTTGAAGAAGACACTTCAACGCCTACAAGAGGTGGGAGCAAAACTCAACCGCAAGAAATGCATTTTTTCTGCGTCCAAGCTGACATTCTTTGGCCATGTGTTTGGAAGAGGGGGGATGACCGCAGATCCTGAGAAAACCAAGACAATTCTCAATGCCCCCGCACCTACAAACATCGCTGAACTCAGATCGTTTCTTGGTATGACTCAGTACATGGCTAGGTACATTCCTGCGTATGCGACAATCACCAGTCCACTGCGTGAACTACTCAAGAAAGATGTGAGTTGGACCTGGTCAGCAGCTCAACAGGCGGCGTTCGAAAAGCTGAAAGAAATGCTCACCTCAAGCCCAGTCATGGCATACTTTGATCCTGCTAAAGAAACGTCTATCCTGGTGGATGCTAGCCCAGTTGGTCTTGGGGCGATTCTCGTCCAAGACAACAAGGCAATCTGTTACGCGAGCCGAGCGCTCACAGACGTCGAAAAACGCTACTCACAGACAGATAGAGAGATGCTTGCTGCTGTCTATGGAATCGAACATTTCCACTTGTACGTGCAAGGAGCTCCATTCAAACTCATCACTGACCACAAACCACTGCTTGGGATAGTCAAAAGCCGAAACCCAACAACAGCCCGAATTGAGAGATGGCGTCTTCGACTCATGCCGTACGAGGTCGAATTCGTGTACAGACCAGGCAGAAATGAACAAAACCCAGCTGACTACATCAGCCGGCATCCTCAAACAACACCTGCCAGAGACAACGCTGGTGAGGAGTACATTGCATTCCTAGCCAAATTTGCAGTACCGAAAGCAATGACGCAAGGCGATGTTCGAGCTGAAACTCAGAAAGACCCTCAGCTCCAGAAAGTTATGCAGGCAGTCCAAACTGGACAATGGAGAAGTGACATTTCAGACTTTGCACGATTCAAAGACGAGTTATCCGTGCATGATGGACTTGTTCTTAGAGGTCATCGTCTCATTCTTCCGCAGTCACTTCAGAACCAAGCCATAGACATTGCTCACCAGTCACACCAAGGTATTGTGAAGACCAAGCAACTGATCCGGGAAAAAATCTGGTTTCCTGGTATCGACAAACTGGTTGAGAATGCTGTGAAGTCCTGTATTCCATGCCAGGCCACGTACAAAGGACCAACACAGAGAGAACCTCTCCAACCAACACCACTCCCTTCAGGCCCATGGGTAGCAGTGGCGATTGACTTCGCTGGACCGTTTCCATCGGGAGAATACGTGTTGGTGGTCACTGACGAATACAGTCGATACCCAGAAGTGGAGATCGTCTCATCCACTTCAGAAAGAACCATACTCCCCCGTCTGGACCAAATTTTCGCACGCCAAGGCTTCCCTGAAATCTGCAAGACAGACAATGGCCCACCATTCAACGGTCAAGCCTTTGCACAATACGCTGAGAGGAATGGTTTCAGGCACAGGAAAATTACGCCTGTGTGGCCTGAGGCGAACGGTGCAGCTGAGCGCTTCGTGGGAACCCTCAAAAACAACATCCGTACATCAACAGCTGACGGCCGAAACTGGAAGGAGGAAATCCCAACGTTCCTCCGAACATTTAGGGCAACGCCACACACTGCAACTGGTGTCTCGCCATTCGAGGCAATGACAGGACGGAAGATGAACGTCGGTCTACCCACAGCTCCGAAACATCTCTCTCCGGTCCCTGTGCATACTCGTATTGCGCACAATGACCATCACAATAAAGGAAAGATGGCAGAATACGTTAATGCCCGCCGTCACACTGCACAAGCAAACATGGCACCTGGTGATTACGTGTTGGTCAAGCAGCCCAAGCAAAATGCGCTGACAACGCCGTACAACACGACGCCATGCCTGGTGAAAGAGAAGAAGGGGAGCATGATAACAGCTTGCCGCCCTGACGGATCTCTCATCACCAGAAATTCGTCCCACTTTCGACAGCTGCCAGCACACATCAACATTCCTGGCGACGTTCCAGAACTCAATGCTCCAGAGGACCCAGACATCATTCCTGGAGACATCATTCCTGCTGAGACACCTTCAACTGGAGAAACTGGGAACAACAATACAAGCTCCGACCAGCTTCCATCACCCAGTACAAGACGTTCAGGCCGAACCACCAAAACTCCAACTTACCTGAAAGACTACGTCCTCAACTAATCCATTACGTCGATCTTGTACATGACCTGTCACTAGAGGACAACGTGTAGTTAGGTTGTCTCTCTATTTAGTCAAATTTAAGCATTGTTTGATATTAAATATCATTTATGTTTCTAGTCATTGTCAGAGAGCATCAGAATGCTCTGTAGTTTTGATTTGTGTTTATGGACTGTATATCAAGAAGGACAGCAGTGTAGCTAGGCTGATCCAACTTGATTCTAAGTGATCGTGTAGAGAGGTCACAATATTATAGTTTTTAAGTGATCGTATATTTTGGTCATATTAGCCTACTAAAATTTCTTTCATTTCATTTTATTCATGAAAGCTTAAACCTCAAGTCATATACTTACATATGAGTGAAGGACCGGACGTGAATTCCAAGAAACCATTCAGAACTGAGTGGACACTTTTTCATCAAAAACTGAATATCTTGACATTCAAGTTTATCATTTGTTCGTGCAAAATTTAATTTGATTTTATATGACGTTCCTATATTGGCACAGTAGGCATAACCAGTCACTCATGTGTTTGCATCCCTTTATTTTATTCTATTGGATGTTTTGAATTTTCTCAATGTCTCTGACATACACACCCACATGCAGCCAAGACACGTATTTGCTTACTGATGTGTATTCAATATATATTGATGAAGCCAAAGGTTTAATTTTTAGAAACCATTGAATTCAAATTAATGCACAATGCATATCTTCCTCAAATTTTCGAGTTTCGGATGTTACTCTTTGACAATTCATTTTCATTGTAATTGTCCATTCAAGTTGAGGAGGGATGTTGTGTCCAAAGCCTAACTGAAATTGAAAGTAGATTGTAATATGTAATATGAGTTATTTCCCTTGAATAAAAGGTCACTTCCGGTTCCAGCCAAGTGCCACGTTGTTCTGGTTTTATTGTGCGCAAGCCGTACGTTTGTATTTTGAATGTATTAGGCCACTAGCTGGTCATTCTCAAGAGAAACATAACAATAACATGATTGTGTTCAGCTTCATCTGGGGTTTTTTTCAGCAAATTTTCGCTTCTGTCCTGAAGCTTCACTTGTCTTTGTTGATGACCAGTCCATTGTCTGAGAGGAGTTGGAAAAGCCATCACAGGTGCACAAGGTGTTCTGCATGTGCGGGACTGGCCACGAGGATGTCATCAACGTAGACAAAGGTGGAGGGAATGTCCGGTAGAATTTCATCCACGAGAGGATGGTGCTTTTAAGGCCATCAAATCAAATCAAATCAAATCAAATTCTTTTATTTTGAGGATAATGAATAAGCACTCATGTGCTTTTTTACATCCAGTCCCCGCCCTAATCAGGGATTACATCAGTTTAAGAAACACCTCCAAGTAACGACAATAATAAATATATAAAAAGGCCAAAACAACAAGACAGTAGGCCTAATAAACAGAAGACAAGACGTCAGGACAGAAGATATAATAGAATAACAAAGGCGCAAAACAGTGAACTAAAAGAAATAATAAACAATCAAATGATCATTTTAATAGAAAACAAAGACAAAGTGAAACCAGAAAATCGATAATAAGTAAGTAGGAATTAAAACAAAAACAAACAAAAGTAGTAAATAAAACATAGCAAGTAAGCTACTAGGTAGCCTATATTATCATCCATCATCTGTCAGCAAAATTAGTCATAGGCCTAAAGATCATGATATTTTGGTAATAGAGGGGAAAACACCAAAACAAAACAAAAAAACAATACAAAACAAGAACAAATAAACAAACAAAAATGGTGTGATGATGGCAGTCTTGTCAGTTGGATGTGGCCTTGGATCTGATGACCAATCATATGGTCCATTTGGGACCATTGGTCCAAATCATTTGTCCCTTGACCAAATCAGTCTTGGAGAAGATTGCGCATCCTGCCGGATGATTATTGAAATCCTGAATGTGAGGCAAGGGACATCCATCATCTTCGGTAGCAGCAGCGTTGGGGTGTCTGTAATCACCACAGAGTCACCACTGGCCGTTTTGACTTGGGAACTACATCTAAGGGTGAAGACCTAGGTGACTTGGACCGATAGATCTTCTTTTTCGTCTCTCATTCGCTTTACACTGTCAGATGTATCTGGGGAAAATAATGGCATGTCCTGTCCAGCTCCTCTGACCGATAGATTATTCCCATCTCCTCCACATTTAGGAATTCAGCATGGCAGCTGCAAGATTTTCTGGGTTTGAACATAGTGCCTGGCATGAACTGGTGTGCCGTGTGTGGTGCTGTGATGCTCAACACCTTGTTTGTTGATGGTGGGGCCAAAATGTTTTATTTATTTATTTATTCTTTTATATTGAGGATAATGAAATAAGCACCCATGTGCTTTTTTTTCACATCCAATCCCCGTGTGTATGCAGTTTTGTAAATCTTGTCATCTGTTCCCACCGACACACAATGGCCTATTCTTACGAAAAACGGAACAGGATTTAACATGGCGCAAGATAATCTGCGTGTGTTCGCACACGGGGCCTCGTTTATAGTCTCATCCGAAGGACTTTTTGGGGAGACTGGAGTCAGTACTGATGTTAACTCCAGGGGAAAAATCCCCTCGAACGGGAATTGAACCCAAGTCATCAAATTGCGAGCGCAATGTTCTGACCACTAGGCTATCCCATTCCCGTGTGGTGAGAGTAGGTGTGGACACTGCTGAAGATGGGGGTGGAAGAAGGGGAAAGTCCCTCACAGACCTAAGTGCATTTCTGCTTTTTCAGAAAAGTAGGAACATTGTCGAGGGACAGGAAGAGACGAGACTTTTGCCCTTGAGAAACGATGATCAGCAAGTGAGTGATGCCAAAATCAGCACCAAGATTTGAATCAGGTTTTTTTGTGTGTGTGAGATAAGATTTTCAGGTTTTTTCCTGCCCTCAACTGCCATGTGATAAGAGTCACATGCGTAGTCTCGGGAGTACTGAATGGGGAATCTTTGTTTTCCTACTGCTAGAACTGAAAGAGTGTTATCAGCAAGGTGGAATTCATGTGAATAGTGTTTTCTTGAAGTGATTTATCAGAGTGATGTTGTTGTGTGTGCCCCAGGTTGGAATAGAAATTCCATTGGTGGCAGAAAGGGATGCAGATGGTCATGCAGAAGACAATGATGTTATATTGAGATTGTCTCCATCATGACCATCGCCTAACATAACTTATGTAAACTGAGAAATAATCCTCTAAAGTTGGATATGGCTGCCTGTAAGGCACAGAACTTCAAAAGTCATACAGACAAGCTTCTTTGTCTTTCTTTCTTTCTATTCTTTTATTTTGAGGATACTGGAATCAGCATTCATGATCGGTTTTTTACATCCAGTCCCCGCATGTATGCAGTTTTGTCAATATTGTCCCCACGGTACAACCTTGGCCTACTCTTCCCAATGTAGTCAAGGTATAACAGTGACTCTCAAGCAGGAGTGAGGCAGAGGGCATATTCTGGGTGACCCCCAGGGTGTTCAGTTGAGATTGCCCATCAACAGTAAGGATCAGGCCTCATTCTTGTAAAGCATGAATCTTGCATAAGCTATCTTTTTTGCATTGGCTAACTTCTGTTGTGAGGTGCATGAAGTGAAATCACACACATACACGCACACATGCACACACAACACAGACACACACATGCCTGCACACACACACACACATATGCCTGCACACACAAACCCCCCCCCCCCACACACACACACACACACACACGCACACACACACACACACACACATGAAAAGATCAATGTGTTTTGACTTCACCTGCCTAGGTAACATGACACAACACAGATCAATTGCCGTATACTTTTTTTTCCCTGGGAGAGACAGAGATCCCATATCCTGTACAGATACGAGTGCAAAGAGTTCCTTGAATACTTTATTTCAAGGAATAATGGAATAAACACTCATGTGCTTTTTTTTATTTTTTACATCTAGTCCCCGTGTGTATGTAGTTTTGTAAATGTCATCCGTCCCTACCGGCACAGAATGGTCTAGTCTTCTGAAAAGCGGAACAGGTTTTAATGTGCATGCAAGATGTTCTGCTTGCGTTCGCACACAGGACCTCGGTTTATAGTCTCATCTGAAGGACTTTTGGGGGGAAGTAGAGTCGGCACTGATGTTAACTCCAGAGGAAAAAATCCTCTTGAACGAGATTTGAACCCGGGTCAGCAGATCACGAGCGCATCACTCTGACCACCAGGCTATCTTGTCCTCCCTTCACGTTTATGAACACCATGCAAACATCCACACACGGACATGAAAGACAAAAATCTTTTTGCATGTTATTCCAGCTCCCCTTTATTACAAAACATTACCAGTAAGCAATAGATAAATATGTGATCTAAACAGCCACCCTGACAGAGAGGGCGAAAACTCCTGGTCCATTATCATTAGTACAGACACTTCTGAATTTTGCATGCTTTTCACACTATTCTAGGACTGGACAGAAAGAAAGAAAAAAAAAATAATACTGAATACAACTTCAAGAATAATTAACATTTGCAAATATTTTCAGAATCATTCAGTGCATGAACAGACACAGAGAAAAAAAAAGATATAGAAAATATCTACAGGAAATATCTTGATATTTGTAAAATATATCCATTTTGAGCATTTGTGGATAACAGATGACTCGCTAAAGCTCAATTCGAAAAACATAAAAAAAGTGTTGAGAATTTACATAGAGCCAATACCCTTGCCGACAGTCATACTCATATTCGTCTTACTCCATGTTGGTGTCAAGGCACAAATGAGGTTAATTTGTGATATGAGTATACTGTTTGGCGCCAATGAGGTTAATTCGTGATTTCATTTATACTAACTGAAAACACATCTGCTTTCTGACACCTACCATGATAAAAGATCGTTGAAGGGGTAGGTTGATTGTTGCATGAATCTCGCAAACTCTCTAGCTGGTTATGCTGGGCCTGACTTGTCAGGCACTTATCAGCAGCACAACACATTTTCGCTTATATGACAGACAACAATAGTTGCTGTTTGAGCCCTCGATGAGAAGAAGAAGAAGAAAGAAGAAGAGAAAGAAAGAAGAAGAAGAAGAGAAGAAGAAGAAGAAGAAGAAGAGAAGAAGAAGAAGAAGAAAAGAGAGAAGAAGAAGAAGAAGAAGAAGAAGAAGGAGAAGAGAAGAAGAAGAAGAAAAACAGAGAAAAAAAGAAGATTAGTGCCAGAAGGAAAAAGGGTGAGAAGAACTGGAAAAGAAGAATGAGGAGAGAGACACTGAAGACGTAGAAGACAGAGAAGAACCACAGATGAAGAAGAAGTCTGAAAGGAATGTAGGAAGGAAGCTAGCAGCACGAGAAAGTGAGAAAACTAAAGATAAAGTAAGAAGAAGAAGAAGAATTGCGAAGAAGAAGAAGACGAAGAATTGCAAAAAAGAAGAAGAAGAAGAAGAAGAAGAATTGCAAAGAAGAAGAAGAAGAAGAAGAAGAAGAAGAAGAAGAAGAAGAAGAAGAAGAATTGCAAAGAAGAAGAAGAAGAAGAAGAAGAAGAAGAAGAAGAAGAAGAAGAAGAAGAAGAAGAAGAAGAAGAAGAAGGACCTTCTCCAGTGGCCACACAGGATATAAGGCCTTGGTTAAGTACTGGACAATAGTGGGGTGACATGAGGGGAGGGACACTGGAGTCCGTTAGGCCAGCAGATTTGAACCCTCTCCACCCCACTGTTGGAGAAGGGGTCTGGGACAAGGCCCAATGTCTGTGGTAAGGAAGCTAGCCAGCATCGGCACCCACAGGTGAGAAATCTTCATAACAATACATTACTGCTTGGCCATTTCACCTCTTCAACTATCTCTGACTACATGAGTCATTCCAACCAGAAAATAACAACAACAAAAAAAAAGAAAAGAGAAATCTGCTGTGACACAAAGTGGTATACAAAAAAATGATGAAATAGTATTCAATTTTGTTTCAGCGAGTTGTCGAGAGCATAAGTTCAAACAGTGCATACATATATAAAAACAACTGTTCAACAATGTAACTGAGAATTAAAAAAAAAAGCAAATAAATAAGATACACATAAAAAAAGAAGCAACCATATAACAATGTAACTATTAGAACAACAATAAACAAAAAAGGCATGGAATTAAACAACATACTCATATAAAAAAGAACAACTGGAAATCTATGTAAGGTAAGAATTTTTAAAAACAATGCATGAAATAACCCCCTCCCCCCTCTTACCTAACAAACAAAACACCCTTGGTAACTATAAAAACCCACATGACAACTAATAACTATACAAATTCACAACATCAATAAATTTATCAATGGATATATAAATATAAAGAATATTTAGGAATAGTTGATACATAGATATCACAGATTGTGCAGACCTACAATAGGCAGTAATAGATAGACGATAACGGTTTTCTGCATGTATGTCGTTACATAAGGAAAAGTCCACGTCCTCTATAGTGAGAGCAACAGAGTATCGCTATATACATGATGATGTTTTCATGACAAAGCACAGAGAAACAATAATGCAGCACATGGCAGCACAGAACAATACACAACAGCTGTGCCCAACACTTGCAAAGTCTGCAAAACAAGATGTTGAATTTATATTTTAAAAAAAGAGAGAGAATCCAGAATCCAGACAAACCCAAGCCAATGAGTCCACAAGCTTTTGGCATAAGATTTACATAATGAGGTGATGTTTAGACAGTGAAAGACCATGGACTAAATAAAAGAATACGCCTTTTACCTTTAGGCTGTTTGGCTTTTGTTAATTACTCGTAAAGTAACGATAAATATTATATGTGCGTGTTTCTTTACAGGAATGTTTTGGCTTCAGCCAAAATATATTTAGGCAACTTACACCAGTCCAAGTTTAATAGGAAAGGAGTTACTTTTCACAGTAATCTTTTTTTCCTGTACCAAAAAAAGTTTAAAGAATGAATATTAGCACAGGGTAATAATCCCAAAACTTTGATGTTCTTTAACACAAAAAAACTTCCAAAAATCCAGTATAACAGCCACTGAAAAGTAATGAGTTGTATAAAAAAAAAACCAACTTTGCTAAAGATACAAAACTTCAGTGAAATAAACGATCAAAAGAAAGAAACTTCAACAACTTCATCTGTCAGCTTAACACGAATAACAAAAACTATCACCCAAACATTGATATATTACATATATGATATAATATTTGATATTATAATTTAAGATAAGAATAATCACAGCCAGCTTTTGTTCATCAGTGTTCAAAGATGTGTGAGCATGATAATGATATCTTCTTTTTTTTCAAGAGAAAAAACACAATAATTGCTTTATCAAGTATGTCAAACTAGTATACAAAAGCAAAAACAAAAAGCTGTTCTTAAAAAAAAAGATCCCATTCATCCCCAATGCTGAAACAGAATTCAAGACCAATTACTTTGGCCGAAGCATGCTAATACCATAGGGTACCTGTCAACAGTGATAAGATATTTGTATGCTACTCATTAAGAATACTTTAAAAACATTTCTAAGCGATACTATCTAAACCAGTCCAAAAAAAGTGGGTGTGTCTACAAAAACTATCAAAACAAAATGTGCCTTGTCTTTTGAAAATTGCCATGTTGCCATTCTGTGGCCAGTTTTCAGGTGATGATGTTCTGACACAGTGAGCATCCCAAGATGAGATGTGGCAATCACAGAATGGTCACGCTATTCAAATATAACAACCCCCCCCCCCCCCCCCCCCCCCAACATTGTCTCAGGAACAATCGAAAGCAACATGTTACCTCCCTTCTAAACTAAGAGTGTGGTTTCTCTGAAAAATGTTATTTCTAAAAAATCGAAACAAAACTAGAGCAGAGAGCACTCCCAATGTGCACTAAGCCTCAGTGCCACACAAGGGATGAGCAGAGAGTGGAAACAGGGCATGAGAGACAGACGTGATGTGTCTCTACCTGACGTCAACACAAAACGAATGATCGGTTTTCCTCGTCTGCCTAATTTTGGGCATCAGTAAAACATACTCCAGGAAACAGCACCTCAAACTGAAAACTTGAAAGAAAGAGAAAAAAAGAAGCTAAAACACTGTTGCGACATAGAGTGTGTCGTAGTCCTAAAAACTGTTCAAAATCATACTGGTGATACAGAAATTCACCTGGGTCAGCATCGTTTTCTGCTGATATTTTCCTGAATCTGTTCCCAGGGAAAGGGGTTGGTGGATTATGGGGAAAGAAGAGAAACCACTTGTGTGCATTTTAAATAATCATGAAAAATTTCCTCTGAATAAACGCTGAAAGGAATGTTCAACAACAGTAATGCGGTGAAAACGAATTCTCCCAAAATAATGTTTATTTTATCACAGCTAAAATAAAGCATATAGGTCAGCAGTGATCACAGCTGAAGTAAAGCAGTTAGTTAGGTCAGCAGTAACTGGAAGGTCAGCAGTAACAGGATTTCTTTGGTGTGGTAGTACTAGTGGACCTGCAACTCTTTGTCAAAATTCACCAAACCCACGGCACAACTGGGAAATGCAGACTGACTTCTGTTCCAGTCACCAGTACAGGTCACACATTTCCAGAAGAAGAGAGCAAGTTAACAGACAGTCACGACATCTGGCACCATTTTATGTCATATATTACAAAAACTACTTTAAAAAAAAACAACAAACAAAAATGATACAATGTGAATCAAACTTGCATTCATTACAGAAATCACTCTGATGAAAAAAAAAGAAAAAAATATATATGACCTTTGATTACAACAGAATTCAAACTGGACTTTCTGAAAAGTGTCATACTGCGGGTGAATCTCCCTCATCAAAGATGCCCAAACTAGTAACTCCATTGGCAATAAAAAAAAAATCAAACTCCAGCTCAGATCTGGTTTAAAATATCATCATGGCTCATGTCAATGACATTAAAAATAAAAGAAAGTCACTGCTTTTGGATCTTTTCAAGGCCATTAATTAAAACCTGCTTTCTGACCTGCTAAAAAAACAAACTTTACCCACAATGGCGGGTGTCTGAACAAGTGAGGAAAAATACAGCGACAAAGATGAATGAGTTCTCTACAACAGCTGTGCATGAGGCAAAGGTGAAGGTCAAGGTCAGCTAGCGGCCGCAGTCCGGGGTCACCAGGTGGAGAACATGGGGGGTCGGGGCATAGGGGGAAGGAACTCTTTGTGGTACTGTGACTGCACCTGGTCCAGTCCACTCTGAAACCGGCTGTGGGGCTTCATGAAAGGGCTGGGCACCTCACTTGCCTCCCCTGGACCGCTCTCCTGTAGGGAAAAAAACAAAAACACTTGTCAACTCAGTAAGAAAAAACCATATACATACATGTGTACTGTTTTCTGTTATTGTTGTTGGTTCCTTGTTAATGTTTCCTTGGAGGGGAGGGGGGGGGGGTTGTCACTTGAGCAAAACTATTTACTCCAAAAAGAAATTTGAAAAAAAACAACTTTGGGATATTTGAGTACAACAAGGAACAAGTTTATATTTCCTTCCTTCTAACCTTTTCTTCTTATGAATCAGAAATGAGGAACACATACACACAAATAAATGGTAAGCAAGTTCTCATCTTCAAAACACTGTAAAAATCGAAGCAATACAGTTTAGGCATGCTTTTTTCACAATAATTTTGCATTTCTTCACTTTGCCAATCTTTGCTCACTCCCAATGGGCAGAGTTGAGCCTTGATGAAGCACTTCATACAAACACCTCAGCAATGAAGCTGAAAGAGCTTTAGGGAAGGCCCAAGCAAACCACACCCCTCTGGCGCCTCTGAAACTGGAATGCTCTATTTTCACAATTAGATGTCACCCACAAGCACCCAGAAATAAGGACATGAGTCAACTCCCCTTTTTCCGGATCAGTAACTTTTGAGCTTTCTTTTTCTAACTTTATTTGTTCCCTTGGGAAGGGAGATACAGAACAAGCGTGTTCAATCTATGACATCACAAGTAAGTGCGATCACAGTTTTAATCTGAGTTTTAAATTTGACAAGGTGACAGCCCCGATATGGCCTGTGCGATCAGCGGGACTATAAACAACATGATTGGATTGAATCACATGACTTCCACACACATCTGTCAGACAAAGCTGCCTAATAAAACTACAGGCTCATGCTCATTCTAAAGTCTCAGACTTTGATCTTGAATAAATAATGCATATTGTTCGGCCACCCAGTCTCTGAAGTACAGCAAAACAGAAGACTGACAATAATATTTCTCTTCTGCAACTTGAAGTCAAGCTGACAGTTTTGTGGACAAGGTCACATGCAATGTTATGTCGCTAGTCTGCACAGCTCCACCCCCCCAAGCCTACTTGCAGAGGAGCACGTGTGCTGTTTTATATCCTATTTATTCTTTTATATTGAGGATAATGGAGTAAGTACACACGTGGTTTTTTTTTTTTTACATCAGGTCCCCTTGTGTATGCAGTTTTGTTAATCTTGTCATCTGTTTTCATCAGCACACAATGGCCTACTCTTACAAAAAGCAGAACAGGATTTAACATGTGTGCAAGATGTTCTGCATGTGTTCCCACATGGGGCCTTGGTTTACAGTCTCATCCGAAAGACTTTTGGGGAGAGTGGAGTCAGCACTGATGTTAACTCCAGGGGGAAAATCCCCTCAAACAGGAATTAAACCTGGGTCATCAAATTGTGAGCACAATGTTCTGACCACTAGGCCATCTGTCCCCTGCTCAGGCAGGGTGTGGAGGGTGAGAATAGGACTGGAGAATGTGACAGGTATTTGTGCACTACTGCTGTAACTAAGATACCTCCTGTCTTAAAGCCTGAGATGCAACTCAACAATGTCCTCTTGCAAGCACAAAATTATTGGTAGTCTAAAGATGACATGCCTGCCTAGAAAGAGAAAAATCCGGGCTGGAAATGTGTGGTGGTTTGATCCCCATTTGGGCCCGAAACTTTCCCCCATCCATTAGACCATGATTGGTGGTCTAGGTGCTAATCTTTTGAATGGGATGATAAACTGACGTCCCGTGTGTTACACATAATTACTCAGAGTGTATATATCTATAATGTCAAGTGTGCTTTTCTCCTTGCAGTGTGGCGTGGGCTTACTTGTGGTAAAAATAGCACAGTTACAAAAACTATCATTGTCACTGTTTAAAAAGTAAAGGTGTCCCATAATCTATGTGGTCGTAGGGGAGCGAGGCATCATAGACCTCAGCTTCTCTAGGGGCCAGCATATTGAGGGTGGTGCC
>CM060337.1:45998265-46043265 GCA_030674155.1 Stramonita haemastoma
GATAATAGAAAAGGTAAAGGTACAGGTGTCCTATAACCTATGTCGTCGTAGGGGAGCGAGGCGTCGGAGACCTCAGCTTCTCTAGGGGCCAGCAATGTTGAGGGCGGCGCCCATCCCCTCTCTCCCTGCTACTTTACCTTCCCTGACTCTAAAGAGGGCAGGTACCATTTACAGCTGAGTGAACTGTACTGAAGCCAAGGTGCACAAACAGTCACCCATCTACTTGGTAACTGTGCTTGATGCTGCTTAACCTTAGCTTGGGGAAAGCGAGTGTGCTCTGACCATTGAGCTAACCGGTAGGGAGAGGATGATAAAAACACTGCATGGACACAGGTGTTTGTGTTTAAACACCTTCCCCAAAATCAGCATGTGGCTTCCTAAATAATGAGGGGGGGGGGGGACAGTTGCTTTTGCAAAAATCTCACCATTGGCGAACCTCGGAGCTCTAGCCAAGGAATGAAAAGAAAAAAATCTTTAAATCTTTCATCTGTTCCTACCAGCACACAATGGCCTACTCTCCCAAAAAGGCAGAGCAGGTTTTTTGTTTAAATGTGTGCCAAGATGTTGCACATGTGTTCATACATGGGACTTCGGTTTATAGTCTCATCTGAAGAACTTTTCGGGGAGAGTGACGTTGGTGCTGATGTTAATTCCAGGGGAAAAATACCCCAGAATGGACACATTAGTGGTGGCTTGAACCTGTGCTGTCAGGTCATGAACTCATCACTCTAACCACTAGGCTATTTCAGCCTCCAAAACTCAGCACATAAAATGAAAATACTTTGTTTTCTGGGTCGTGAACATCATAGATATTAGACGGAAGCTTGAAAAACTGCTGCAAAAAAACAAAATAAGAAAACTGAACCTCATCAAAATTCTGAATAAGAATCAACGGGCTAAGACTTTTTAACTACTGACTTATTCAGTCTACAGATCAATATTGCTAACTAAATGTCTACAGCTAAAGACTCCACTACATGTACACTCTTAACTAACAGTGTCTGGCAGTGTACAAATGTACACTTTGATGGCATGTTTTGCAAATCTACTCTAAAGACTCCACTACATGTAGGCTATGTTCTTAACTAACACTGTGCCTGGCAGTGTACGAGTGTACACTTTAACGGGCAAACGAAAACGGCATGTGTAGAATTCTACCTTGGATCAAAACCATAAGCATTGTGCTGAAAGTTGAGAAGAATTTGAAGTCAGGTGGTCTGAGGCCAACAGTCACAGATATGTTTCACAAAAACGCCTTCTGTGCACTTACCCAGGTTTGTGAATATTTATTTTTTTTTAAACCCAAAAAATCAGCACAGGCTTCCTGTTTATGAATGTATTAGACATAATGTTCCTTGACATGTGCTTGCATGCACATACATGCACACACCTAACTAATAAACACTGAATGTGAACAGACTTTGAAACACACGACGACACACATCTAAATTTTCCCAACACTCACAGCTGTCAGTTTCCCCACTTTCAGCTCTTCTCAGCTGCTAATTAATCCATCCCATCCCAGCCCAGCCTAGGTGGGGCCAGTGTTGCTATTTATAGCAGGAACTGACCACACTTGGACTAGGTAAAAGGAAAGGGTGCGCTAAAATCAGCACTCTTGACTGAGTGATGTTGGGTTTGTGCGCTGTGCACTGCAGACTAAAAAGGTAAAGGTAAAGGTGTCCCATGACCTGTGTGGTTATAGGGGAGCGAGGCATCAGAGACCTCAGCTTCTCTAGGGGCCAGCAATGTTGAGGGACTCAGTGCAGTCTAGAGCCATAGAATCAAAGCTGCCCACTGGACACTAGTTCCAGTACCACACCACACACTTTCTCTGCAATGACTCCAGGAAATGGGGCATGGTATGGGTACTGTCTTGTAGTGTGTGCGAGGTGATGATTACATACTGTGCTGTGTTATTCTGCGATTTAAAAAAAAAAAAAAAAAATTTATGGTTTGTAACTTGCACAAACTTCTCTATTTGTGAGACAATAAATCTTTGAACTGAATTGAGAAAAAATTGAAATCAACTCACCGATTTTCCGCTGACCCGGATGCCGGCAGAGGGCTGGGTGCTGACCCCTGGGGCAAATTTGCGGAGGGGGGCACTGCCCATCTTCTGCGCTGCTGCTCCTGCATAGGGCTGACCTGGGGACAGAGCACAGGGAGGGGTGAGGACCTCTGACCTGACTGGAGGGGGTGCGTTAACATTACAGTGCAGTGCAACAGTGCAGTCCAGTTCATGCAGTACAATACAGGGCAATGCAATCTGCAGTCATCAAGTGCAATGCAGTCAATGCAGTACATGCAGTTCAGTCCAGTCAAGTGCAATGCAGTACAATGCAGTACAGTGCAGTTCAGTCCAGTCCAGTCAAGTGCAATGCAGTACAATGCAGTACAGTGCAGTTCAGTCCAGTCCAGTCAAGTCCAATGCAGTACAATGCAGTACAGTGCAGTTCAGTCAGTCCAGTCAGTGCAATGCGTACAATGCAGTACAGTGCAGTTCAGTCCAGTCCATAGTCAATGCAGTACAATGCAGTACAGTGCAGTTCAGTCCAGTCCAGTCAGTGCAAGAGTACAATGCAGTACAGTGCAGTACATGCAGTTCAGTCAGTACAGTCCAGTCAAGTGCAATGCAGTACAGTGCAGTTCAGTGCAGTTCAGTGCAGTACAGTCCAGTCAAGTGCAATGCAGTACACTGCAGTTCAGTGCAGTTCATGCAGTACAGAGTCACGTCAAGTCACATGCAGTCAATGCAGTACAGTGCAGTACAGTCATCTTCAAGACAGTGCAATGCATTACACTGCAGTACAGTGCATTACAGTCATCTACAAGACAGTGCAATGCAGTACCGCAGTACAGTGCATCAGTCAAGCACAATACAGTACAATGCAACGGAATTCAGAACAGTGCAGTACTGGACAGTCCTGTCCAGTTAAGTACAGTCTAGTCCAGTAGAGAACATTGCAACACACTCTAGTCCAGTGCAGTGCAGTGCAGTGCAATGTAGTACAATACAACAGTACAACAGAGTATACCTATTTCTTGATTCATTTTTTTTTTATTTCGAGGATAATAGAATGAGCACCCTTGTGCTTTTTTACAGCCAGTCACCTGTGTGTATACAGTTTTGTCAATTTTGTCATCCGTCCCCACCAGCACATAATGGCCTACTCTTCTGAACAGCAGAATGGGTTTTAATGTGTGTGCAAGATGCTCTGCATGCATTGGAATACGGGACCTCAGTTTATAGTCTCACCCAAAGGACTTTTGGGGGGAGTGGAGTCAGTACTGATGTTAACTCCATAATGCCACCAAGTGCATACACTCACACACACACACACCACACACACACACACACACACACACACACACACACACACACACACACACACACACACACCCCACACATACAAACACCCCCACCTCCCACACACATACACACACACACACACCCCTCCCCCACCCACACACACACAACACAAATGCACACCACACCCACCCACCCTCCCACCCCACACCCATCAACCAACACCCCCCCCCCCCCCCCCTTACATAACCCCCTCACCCCTCCCAGCCACACACACCACCCCCACCCACCACACCTCACCCCCACCCATCATATACCCTCCCCACCCCTCACCCCCCCCACCACCCCTTCACCCACCTCCCCCCCCCCACACTACACTACAGCAGAACACAGTCCAGTTCATCAGCAGACTTTCTCTCCAGTATCCCCCATCCCCGTTCCACAGCTACCTGGCATGTCCTTCGGATGAGACTATAAACCACATGCAGAACATCTGTGTACACGTTAAATCCTGTTCCGCTATTCATAAGAGTAGCGCCATCGGTGCCGGCGGGAACAGATGACAATATTTACAAAACTGATACGCACGGGACTGGATGAAAAAAAGCACAAGAGTGCTTATCCCATTATCCTACGATGTCAAAGAATAAAAAATAAATAAATAAAAATAAAACACACACACACACCCTCCCCCTCCCCCCCCACACACAACACAACACACACACAAACCACACCCACCCCACCCACCCACGCACACCTTCCCCCCCCCCCCCCCCCCCCACCACACACACACACCACCACCCCTCCTCCCCCCCATCCTACCACCCACACCCCCCCCACCACCCCCACAACACTACAGCAGAACACAGCCCAGTTCATCAGCAGACTATCTCTCTCTCCATTCCCCCACCATGCCCTACAGTCCACAGCTACCTGGCACGGGTCGGGGCGGTGGACTGGGAGCGGACTGGCGGTTGTTGCTGCTGTTGTCGTTGCCGTAGCGCAGGGGCCGCGCCTGCCCCGTGTGAGGGTGCAACCGTCATGTTGAGGGCGTTGCCGTGGGGATGCTGTTGGCCTGCAGCGAGGGCGGCTGCTGCTTCTCTCTGCAATGGCAGCCGTGTCAGAAATTGAAAAACGAAAACAACACCCCTCCTCCACCCCAAAAATCCTCAGCATTGTCATCAATTAAAAAAGAAAAAAAAACCACCCCCTCCCCCCCAAAAAAGAAACCCAGCATTGTCATAAATTAACCCCCACCCCCCCAGTGTGTTATGCATTATACGTATGCATATATGCAAAATTTTGGATGTAAACGTTATTATAATGTTCTACGTTATAAACATTACAGGCATGTCACAAGATCAAAAGGACTTGCAAAAACAATACTGCAAGGCACTGTCCAAGGAGGAAGAAAAAGAGGCAGACCAAAGAAGAGATGGGAGGACAACATTAGCGAATGGATAGGCCTAGAACTCAACAAAACCCTGAGAAAGGCAGAACAGAGAGAGAAATGGAGAGAACTGGTTGTCAAGTCTTCAGGGGTGCACCCACAGTCACCAGACTAAGGGATAGATAGACAGACAGACAGAGAAACATTATTATTGGTATTAGAATAACCTGCTTGTATGTTTGGTAGTTCAGTTTGTTGTTGTTGTCTTCAATTTAACATCTGTTCAATCTCAGTGATATTATACTGTTTTGTTTTTTTTAGTTCCCCTTAGTGACCACATTTCTGAACATAATTATTGTAAGATTCACAAAGGGGGTTGTTGGTCACAATGATATTGGTCTTGTTTTGTTCTTATGACTTTCTTAGATGTTTTTTGTGGTTTGCTTGTTGTTGTAATTGGTAGTTTGTAATAGTTCTTGCATTTGAGGGGAGAGGGAGATATTTTTTTGATTTAAGCTTTTTGTATTCTATTTGAAAAAAAACCCAAAAAACAACAACAACAAACAAACCCAAGTGTTGTCACAATACACCATTTTCCATCACAACTTTTACCTGCCACAAATTCAGGATGCTCTCCCTGGGGAAAATCTGCTTTTACTCTTTAACTATTCACATACCATCTCAGGTACACTGGTATATCTGGTTTGTGGCTTGTAACACGAACTATTCACCTACCATCTCAGGTACACTGGTACTGATTCTGGTTTGTGGCTTGTAACACCGACTATTCACCTACCGTCTCAGGTATACCGGTTCTGCCTTTGGCTCATTGACATTGACGCTGATCTCTGTCAGTGTTTCATCGTCCAGCTGATCAAAGGTCTGTCTGTCTTCATCCGCTGAGAGACAGACAAAAATGCCCACAGTTTATATATATATACTTTTTAGATTAAATTGTTTTATATTTTATACCACTTTATGTCACAGCAGATTTCTCTGTGTGAAACTTGGGCTGCTCTCCCTGGGGAGTGTGCGTTGCCACAAGAGCAGTGCCACCCATTATTTTATTCTTTTTCCTGTCTGCAATTACTGTATTTTGTTTCCCTATCAGAGTGGCTTTTTTCTACAGAATTTTGCCAGGGACAACCCCCTTGTTGCCGTGGGTTCTTTTCCATGCGCTAAATAATGATGTGTAACACTCGGGATCTTGGTTTATCATCTCGTCTGAAAGATTAGTACCCAGACCACCACTCATGGTCTAATGGATGGGGAAAAAGTTTTGGGCCAAAACAGGATTCGAACCACTGCACACTCTGATCCAGGTTTTTCACTTTTTAGGCAGGTGCGTTACCTCTAGACCACTGATCCACACACACACACACACACACACACACACACACACACGCACATACACACGCACATACACACACACATTTAATTCATCTCCTCACCTTAAAAGGTTCAGATATAACTTTTTGTTGGATTCCATCTCACTCTGGTATATATTACAATGAAAAAGTTGATATTTTAGCAAAAAATGGGGCAAAACAATTGATAGATGTGGAAAATTTGACACTTCATCTGTCACTACAAGAATGTTATCAGATCGTGGAAAAAGCACAACAAAAGTTATTCCAATATGAAAAAAAGAAACTTGGTTGTCTTGGTGTATATGAAGGGATGGTAAAATTTCAGTCTTTTGTTAAAATATATGAAACAGATTTTTATTGTATAAGAGAAATTGTTTCTCTGGCTTGCAGATGGGAAATGAACTGTTTTAAAAACAAAATATGTTGGACATGTGTCTTGCATATGTGGACATAGTATAACTGTTGATCATATATTGATGTGCCGCATGCTGAAAAGTTATATACCTGTTCTTACCTCATCATCCTCATCAGAGATATTCAGTGATCCATTACTGAGGTATACATTTTTCAAATCATTACTGCACTGTCCTATTGGTTCTTCATTATGGTTATTATGGACTTAAAAGTCATTTCCTTCTGTTGATTAGATTTTTCTCTTGTTGGTTATGGTTGTAAATAGTTTTATTGTTCTAGCGTTAGATCTTGTTTAGAATTTGGAATTTTTACTACTCTGTATTGCAGAATTATGTACATTTGTTGTTATTTTATTTTACTATTTTCTTAACTGTTCTGTGTAGATTAAGTGAACTAACCCACTTCCCCACTTCCAAAACTCCTCCTCCTACCCCCGCCCCCCTCCCTACATACACACACACTCACACACCTACACTTTTTTTTTTTTTTTTTTTTTCTTTTTTTACTTTTTTTTTTTAATTTTAAATGTCTAATATCACATTTTGTGAAAAGACGTAAAATGAATCGAACACACACATACACACACACACACACACACACACACACACACACACACACACAACACAAACACACACACACAACCACATGAACACCCCCCCCCCCCCCCCCCCCCCCCCCCCCCCCCCCACACACACACACAGAGCACGCATCAATGACATTGCATCTCATTTAGTTCACACACACACACACACATATCAGCAATAAAGCGTCAGACATGTGGCTAGCTGAAAGATATTTGACATATCACGACACTGTTGTTTTCTGTTGTTGTGTTTTTCAGTGAATGTGTGAACAGAAAAAAAGAGATATTTGAACAAAAACAAAAAAAGCAGCGGTACCTTTGGTAGCATCATCATCAGCCTCACTCTGTCCATCTTGGAAAGCGTCGCGTGTGAAGCGATGCGCGGCTGTGGTCCATGCAATAGCCTGCAATGCCAGAACAATGCCAATGCCAAAAACTCTGTTTTGGTGAGTTTATGACTGGGTGAGGTATTGCTGAATTGTGGGCGATTTTTTTATATTATGATATGTGTGAGCTGATGTTTGGATTTTTTTCCCCCTCGTGATGTTACTTTTTACATGTTTGCTTTTTTATGTGTGGCATGTAACCCGCGTGAATTTCTCTATGAGATGATAAAGGATTTTTGAATTTGAATTCGAATTTCAGTCATACTTTGTTGTTGTTGTTGTTGTTGTTGTTCCTCAGCCACAGCTCCAAAGTTCACCCAATGGTGAGATTTTTGCATGTGTGATTGTTTTTGCCTACCACGAAGGTAGCTGCGTTCTGACTCTGGGGCAATAAGTTGTACTATAAATTGCCATGGTACAGTGCCAGAACATGGATATTTATCATGTAAAAAGGATGGTGGTACACTTGGGCCCATTACCCCTCTTCTGCTGCCCCTTCCACACACACAATACAACACACACACACGCACGCACACACACACAGACACACAATCACCACCCACACTCCCCCCCCACACACACACCCACACTACCCCCCCACAACACCCTCCCCCCCCCTTACCCCCCCCCCCCCACACCTGTCCACTAAGGTGACAGAGGATGGTGGTACACGTGCCCCATTTCTGCTGTTCTTTCCACACACACACACACAGACACACACACACAGAGACACACACACACACACAATCCCCCCCCACACACACACACAATCCCCCCCTCCCCCCCACCACACACACACCTGTCCACTAGGGCGGCACAGGATGGTGGTACACTCAGGCCCTGTGCCCCACTTCTGCTGCTCCTTCCACACAAACTCCTGGGGGGGGTTGTGCAGCTTGTGGTCGCTGCAGCCGGCGTAGACGGTGATGGTGGCGTTGGGGGGGAACTTGGTGCGGGGGGGGAAGCGGTACACCGCCACCGGGTGACCTCCCACATTCTGCTGCAGCATGTAGCCCCCCACCTCCACCTCCTGACCACACACACACAGGTAAGACAGACAGGTAAGTCAGACATCATGATAGTTGCCGTGATATACCATACACCGTAAGCTTCTTTCTACCTCTAGATAGTTATACACTGTGTAGCTTCCTCCTACCTCTTTTTTTGTGTGCAGATATTGTGTTAAACATATCCTTATGCGGCTGCAGCAGCAGCAGCAGCAGCAGCAGCAGCAGCAGCAGCAGCATCGTTGTCATCATCATTGTCGTCATCATCATCATCACCATTATCATCACCATTATCATCATCACCATTATCATCATCACTGCCATTATCATCACCATTATCATCATCATCATCCCCACCATCATCAACACAATTGTCATGACCACCACCACCACCACCACCACCACCACCACCACCACCACCACCACCACCACCACCACCACCACCATCATCATCATCCCTTGACCTAGAGGGTTGTTGGGGTACATGAGGTGGGTTGGTGGTCTAGAGGCATGTGAAGCATGACTGATGAAATATACTTTTCCTATAATCAGTTAAAACATCTTTTTCCATCAAAGGTGGCATAGCATGGATGATGTATGCATAAATTCACTCAGTGTGAGAGAGAGAGAGAGAGAGAGAGAGAGAGAGAGAGAGAGAGAGAGAGAGAGAGAGAGAGAGAGAGAGAGAGAGAGAGAGTGTGTGTGTGTATGTGTGTGTGTGTCTGTCTGTGTATGTGTGTGCATGCAAGCAAGCATGTGTGCATGCATGCATGTGTGTGTGCATGTAGTGTGTGTGTGCCCACTGCAAACACACACACACACACACACGACCATACACACACACACACACACACACACACACACACACACACACACAAATACACACACACACATATACGAACACACACACACACACACACACACACACACACACACACACACACACACACACACACAAATATTCCCCCCCCCCCACACACACACACAAATGTGCTAAAGAAACAAAAAAAAGACACCCCCCAAAAAAAAACCCAAACGACATAACAGACAAAAAACAACAAGCGAACATTAAACAAACCTCTCCTCTCTCTCTCTCTCTCTCTCTCTCTCTCTCTCTCTCTCTCTCTCTCTCTCTCTCTCTCTCCACACACACACACACACACATTCTCTCTCTCTCTCTCTCTCTCTCTCTCTCTCTCTCTCTCTCCACACACACACACACACACACACACACACACACACACACACACACACACACACACACATTCTCTCTCTCTCTCTCTCTCTCTCTCTCTCTCTCTCTCTCTCCACACACACACACACTCTCTCTCTCTCTCTCTCTCTCTCTCTCTCTCTCTCTCTCCACACACATACACACACACACACACACACACACACACACACACACACACACACACACACACACACACACACACATTCTCTCTCTCTCTCTCTCTCTCTCTCTCTCTCTCTCTCTCTCTCTCTCTCCACACACATACACACACACACACACACACACACACACACCACACACACACACACACACACACACACACACACATCTCTCTCTCTCTCTCTCTCTCTCTCTCTCTCTCTCTCTCTCTCTCTCTCTCTCTCTCTCCACACACACTCTCTCTCTCTCTCTCTCTCTCTCTCTCTCTCTCTCTCTCTCTCTCTCTCTCCACCACACACACACACACACACACACACACACACCACACACACACACACACACACACACACACACACAGAGTTTCTCAGACAGACAGACAGACAGATAATGCAAACAGAGACAGAAACAGAGATAGACTGATACACAAGAAAAACACCAGAAAATGAGGGACTGACCTGTACACCATCATTCAGGAGGCGCACATACTTCCCCGCCTCGTGCACCTCGAAGATCTTGACATCGCCGATGGCACTGTTGGTGAAACACTCCTTCATGTCAATGCTGGCACTCATCATCCTCACCACCACACACTCTCTCAACTCAATCCCTCACTTGCTTCACACTCACAACAATCACTTCCCTCTCCCCCTCCTGTCTTCCAAATTTCAACCTCACACCAACGCTGGATAAAAAAAGGAAAATTAAAAAAAAAATCACTCGAGTTCTTAAGTCAAACAGGCAAGTTTGGTTTTAGTTTTGTGTTAGAAACTCACAACATAAACACACAGATTTACTCCACGTTTCATGCACAGAGAAACTTCAGATGAATATTTTGGGAGGTGATACACAACTCAGCAACAACTTAAAAAAAACAACAACTGGGTTTGAATTTAAAGTCCTGGCAAGAACAATATTTTCAGACAATTTTTTGGAGGGGTTTAATCTGGTAAAAAAATTTAAGAAGAATATTTCACACACAAGTAGTAAACTCGACACTACACACAGGGTAGGTGGAGGTAGGTGCTGGTGGTGAGTTTACAACAGGCCCATATCCACAACAGAGGGACGGAATCGCTCAAGCGAGAAACAGGAGCTGAGAGCACAAGAGCAGATTAGGCGGCCTACACACAGCACCTAAGGCCACATCAAGGGCCTGTCACAGGAACCCAGCTAAACCTTGACCAGGAGTCATGACTGAGCGAGTGAGCTAGTGAGCGAGCGAGCGAGCGCTGTTAGTAATGATACACGTTTTTGTCCTGCATTAGTGGTGCACAATATCAACACGCTGTATGGAGTGAACACTTCTACGGACATTCTCCAGCCTAGTGGTCTGCTTTGGTACACTGTGCATGGGGTGTTTCTTTTTTATTTAATTAATTTTTTTTACACTTTTCAAGTGGAATACAAAAAAGCATAAATTGAAAAAATACACCCCCCCCCCCTCACCCACCAATACACAAACTATTACAAACTACTAATTACAGCAAGGAAACCACAAAAACGTCCAAGAAAGTGATAAGAACAAAACAATATCATTGTTACCGTGCGGGTGTTTCTGCTACTGCCTTACTTGTTTTTTAACACTGTGTGTGATACATGTGTTGATATTGCCATATTTAGCATTTAGGAAATCTATGCCTCTGATGCATGAAATGATGTATATTTTTTATGTGAACTCTGTGTGTGTGTGTGTGTGTGTGTGTGTGTGTGTGTGTGTGTGTGTGTGTGTGTGTGTGTGTGTGTGTGTGTTGTGTGTGTGTGTGTGTGTGTGTGTGTGTGTGTATCTGTGTGTGTGTGTGTGTGTGTGTGTGTGTGTGTGTGTGTGTGTGTGTGTGTGTGTGTGTGTGTGTGGGTGTGTGTGGGTGTGTGTGTGTGTGTGTATCTGTGTGTGTGTCTAGTGTGTATGTTGTGTGTGTGTGTGTGTGTGTGTGTGTGTGTGTGTGTGTGTGTGTGTGTGTGTGTGTGTGTGTATGTGTGTGTGTGTGTGTCTGTGTCTGTGTGTCTGTGTCTGTGTCTGTGTATGTGTGTGTATGTGTGTGTAAAGTGTGTATATGTATATGTGTTTGTGTGAAAAATGCATCAACATACTTATGCGTGTATGTCTCTATGTGTGTGAGCAATGTGTGTGCACACATGCACACATGCATGCAACTATGCATATGTTTTAAAAGAAAGAAAAACAGTTTTGGCAAGCTGAAAAGAATTTTAACTGTGTGTGAGCATATATGTGTGCATGCATGCACACACATGCATGCACACATGCACATACATAAGTCTATTTTTTAAAAGAAATAAAAAAAAGTTTGGGTACGCTGAAGAGAATTTCAACCAAAAACAAAAAGTAAAGAAAGATCCTTAATGGC
Source organism: Stramonita haemastoma (assembly GCA_030674155.1). Lineage (NCBI taxonomy): Eukaryota > Metazoa > Mollusca > Gastropoda > Neogastropoda > Muricidae > Stramonita > Stramonita haemastoma. The sequence continues at coordinate 46,010,482 of CM060337.1, forward strand.
AACAAAAGAACCTAAAAGGCAATAATAAAAAAAAACCCACAAAACAAGTCTGAACAAGTACTCCTCAGAACAAAAGAAGGCAAAGAGAGAGAGAGAGAATGAGAATGTCCCCAGGAGTGCAGCTTACAGTGGTATCCAAGCATATCCCGGTAACCACACACCCTGGCTTAGGGCTATCGTCGGATCAGAACAACACACACACACACACAGAGTAATCGGGCCGCTGGTTTTGTTTAATCCTGTCCCCGGATAAAGTAAGTAAAGTGGATAAAGAGCCGGCACATTGGGATCACAATGCATGCTAACCTGACAGCTTGGATCAAGGGTTCGAGTCTTTGTGGGCCTGTTGTTAGTGGGTGGATTGATTGGTTGATTGATTGATTGATTGATTGATCCCAGGTCAGTGTGTGCAGAGTGTTTTGAGTCTGTTAATGGCTGTAGTCATTGCTGCTGTGGTGTATTAATGGCAGGGAGGTGTGTTGAGTGAGGCTGTTAATGGCTGTAGTCATTGCTGCTGTGGTGTGTTAATGGCAGGGAGGTGTGTTGAGTGAGGCTGTTAATGGCTGTAGTCATTGCTGCTGTGGTGTGTTAATGGCAGGGAGGTGTGTTGAGTGAGGCTGTTAATGGCTGTAGTCGTTGCTGCTGTGGTGTCTTAATGGGGAGGGTGGTGTGTTGATTGAGTCTGTTAATGGCTGTAGCCATTGCTGCTGTGGTGTCTTAATGGCAGGGAGGTGTGTTGAGTGAGGCTGTTAATGGCTGTAGTCGTTGCTGCTGTGGTGTGTTAATGGCAGGGAGGTGTGTTGAGTGAGGCTGTTAATGGCTGTAGTCATTGCTGTTGTGGTGTCTTAATGGCAGGGAGGTGTGTTGAGTGAGGCTGTTAATGGCTGTAGCCATTGCTGCTGTGATGTATTAATGGCAGGGAGGTGTGTTGAGTGAGGCTGTTAATGGCTGTAGCCATTGCTGCTGTGATGTATTAATGGCAGGGAGGTGTGTTGAGTGAGTCTGTTAATGGCTGTAGTCATTGCTGCTGTGATGTATTAATGGCAGGGAGGTGTGTTGAGTGAGTCTGTTAATGGCTGTAGTCATTGCTGCTGTGATGTATTAATGGCAGGGAGGTGTGTTGAGTGAGTCTGTTAATGGCTGTAGTCATTGCTGCTGTGATGTATTAATGGCAGGGAGGTGTGTTGAGTGAGTCTGTTAATGGCTGTAGTCATTGCTGCTGTGATGTATTAATGGCAGGGAGGTGTGTTGAGTGAGGCTGTTAATGGCTGTAGTCACTGCTGCTGTGATGTATTAATGGCAGGGAGGTGTGTTGAGTGAGGCTGTTAATGGCTGTAGTCATTGCTGCTGTGATGTATTAATGGCAGGGAGGTGTGTTGAGTGAGGCTGTTAATGGCTGTAGTCATTGCTGCTGTGATGTATTAATGGCAGGGAGGTGTGTTGAGTGAGGCTGTTAATGGCTGTAGTCATTGCTGCTGTGATGTATTAATGGCAGGGAGGTGTGTTGAGTGAGGCTGTTAATGGCTGTAGTCATTGCTGCTGTGATGTATTAATGGCAGGGAGGTGTGTTGAGTGAGGCTGTTAATGGCTGTAGTCATTGCTGCTGTGATGTATTAATGGCAGGGAGGTGTGTTGAGTGAGGCTGTTAATGGCTGTAGTCATTGCTGCTGTGATGTATTAATGGCAGGGAGGTGTGTTGAGTGAGGCTGTTAATGGCTGTAGTCATTGCTGCTGTGATGTATTAATGGCAGGGAGGTGTGTTGAGTGAGGCTGTTAATGGCTGTAGTCATTGCTGCTGTGGTGTCTTAATGGGGAGGGTGGTGTGTTGAGTGAGGCTGTTAATGGCTGTAGTCATTGCTGCTGTGATGTATTAATGGGCAGGGAGGTGTGTTGAGTGAGGCTGTTAATGGCTGTAGTCATTGCTGCTGTGGTGTCTTAATGGGGAGGGTGGTGTGTTGAGTGAGGCTGTTAATGGCTGTAGCCATTGCTGCTGTGGTGTATTAATGGCAGGGAGGTGTGTTGAGTGAGGCTGTTAATGGCTGTAGTCATTGCTGCTGTGATGTATTAATGGCAGGGAGGTGTGTTGAGTGAGGCTGTTAATGGCTGTAGTCATTGCTGCTGTGATGTATTAATGGCAGGGAGGTGTGTTGAGTGAGGCTGTTAATGGCTGTAGTCGTTGCTGCTGTGGTGTCTTAATGGGGAGGGTGGTGTGTTGATTGAGTCTGTTAATGGCTGTAGTCATTGCTGCTGTGGTGTCTTAATGGGCAGGGAGATTTAGCTATGTAATGGATGGATTACTGAGGCAATGTTCTGTGGATTGATTATGAAAATGCTAACTTTCGATAAAGATCTTTGCTTCACTGGGGGGTGTGTGTGTGTGTGTGTGTGTGTGTGTGTGTGTGTGTGTGTGTGTGTGTGTGTGTGTGTGTGGTGTGTGTGTTTATTTATTTATTCTTTTGTATCGAGGATTCCATTAATGGATTAAGCACTGATGTGCTTTTTTTACATCCAGTCCCCGTGTGTATGCAGTTTTGTAAATCTTGTCATCTGTTCCCACCAGCACACAATGGCCTACTCTTATGAAAAGCAGAACAGGATTTAACATGTGCACAAGATGTTCTGCGGGGGTGAGTGAGTGAGTGAGTGAGTGAGTGAGTGTGTGTGTGCGTGTGTGTGCATGCGCGCGTGCATGTGCATGCATGTGTGTGTGTGTGCATGTGTGTGTGTGCATGCATGCGCCAGTCTGTAAGTAAGTGTTTGTATGTATGTAATGGAGAAGGAGCACAGCATGTGTGTGCCTTCGAAAGTGTGGTAGCAATGACGGCTTTAGAGTACGACATTTAACATGACTGTCACTGATGACAGCCACGGGGAGTCATCCAAAGGATTTCAGTTGAAAAGCTTGAACTTGAAACCCCTGCTGCATCATTTATGACAGCTTTTAATGTGATAATTCCCTCAACATTTTGGAAAATGGAGTTACTACATTTTGGCGACACACCACCTTTAAGAAAACACTTTTCCATCTGTTTTTCTATGTGACTCTTGATATCATACCACATGTACTATGGCATCCACAGAAATAAAAACCACATTTATGAAAGACTTGGCTCTGACTCAAAACTCATGTGATTTTGTGCATAATTGCTAGATCTAAAATTTAAAAAATATTTTTGAGCAAACACTGTACCCCCTCAGTCCTTTGCTGTCTGCTAGCTCCCTAACGGCAATATGCATGCGCGGGGTCAAGGCAGCAGGAACACAAGCAATCCTCATTTGATGATCATTTCCAACTTTCTTGCGACTACCTGGTATTGCTCTATGTCCTCAATCCCCAAAACAAGGCACAGTGCATTTTTTCATACTTTAAACAAATCTGAAAATCAACAAAAAATGTTCATACTGGCACTCTATAAAAGATACTACACGACCAGCAAGCTAATACCGGACAGGACAGCTAAAAGTTAAAGTCTGTCCCGAGCCTAAGGCTCATCAGGCCGGTGCTTATCCCGGTTTCTGTGGCGTTAAGCGACTGAGAGTCATAGACTCCCCCCTGGATAGGATGCCAGTCTATCGCAGGGTTAACCCTCAACACAAGGTTGGTACCCCTTTTACACCTGGGTGGGGTGAGAAAATAGCCGTAAAGCGCCTTTTCCAAGGGCACAACGCCATAGCCGAAAGCTGGAATCAAACCCGCAACCTTTAGATTAGGACAGGACAGCACACAGCATTGAACAGCAGAACGGTGGTCAGTTCTCTCCTCTGGGGTGGATCAGCCAAGTGGTTAGGTCACTGAGCTTGACATCTGACAGTGCAGGGTTCAGACACTCACAGATGTCTGTTTGAGAGGATTTTTCACCTGGAGTTGACATCAATGCCAACTCCACTCCCTTCCAAACTCCCAATGATGAGACTATACACCGAGGTCTTATGGATGAACATATGCAGAACATATTGGGAAAACATCAAAACCTGTTCCATCTCTTGAGAAGAGCAGGCCACTGTGCAGGCTGGTAGGAACCAATGACATTTTTTTTTTTTTTTAAACACATGCACTCAGATGTGGTGTCTACATATCCCTGAAGCCAGAATGTGGACACTCTAAATGTGGGTAAAATTTCCAATACACAAAAATATCATTGGTGAACCTCGGAGCTCAAGCTAAGGCAAAAGGTCAAGGTGCCCCATAACCTATGTGGTTGTAGGGAAGCGAGGCATCAGAGACCTCAGCTTCTCCAGGAGCCAGCATATTGAGGGCGGTGCCCATCTCCTGTCCCTCGCTGTTTTACCTTCCCTGACCCTAAAGAGGGCAGGCCCCCATTGACAGCTGGGTGAGCTGGGGGACTACTGAAGCCAAGGTGCCACAGCTGTCAGTTTTCCCCACTTTCAGCTCCTGTCAGCTGCTAATTATCCCATCCCATCCCCGCCCAGCTGTGGCCAGCTGGTGCTATTTATAGCAGGAGCTGACCACACATGGACGAGGTAAAAGGAAGGAGCACACTAAATTCAGCACTCTTGACTAGGCCTTACTGAGTGATGTTGGAGTTGTGCGCTGTGACTGATTGATTTATTGATGGATTTATTTATTCTTTTATATTGAGGATAATAGAATAAGCACTCTTGTGCTTTTTTACATCCAGTCCCCGTGTGAGCTATCCTGGGAGTCTAGGTAAGGACGCAGACAAACAGAAAGCAGTGTTGTAAGTGCTCACCTGGAAGTGGACACAGTGTAGTCGTGATACAGGGCAGCCAGGGGTCGGTCGCTGCGCATGGGGGTGGTCTTGGGCCGACCCTGCAGACTCTCGTAGTAAATGTCGTTGGTCCCGATATCCAGGGGGCTGTACCCTAGACCCACATCACTGGCGGCAAACATGCCTCGATTGTGATGTACTGAAAGAAAAAAAATGATGTAAAGGTCACCCACCTGGAACATTGGACAGTTCTATAAAAAGTGATTACAAATTGAATTGCTAGACTCCAGGATGTGACAAAATGAGAAATTTGAGTTATACTGCATTTCAGGTTAATTTTTAAAGGTTAATATGTAATCAATCTGTGATTTTAAAAGCTATTCAATGCAAAAAAAACCAGATTGAAAATTGGTAAATGGGAAAGCTATAGGTGTCCCATGACCTTTATGGTTATGGATAGTTAGAATTAAAATGATAAATTTGATCATACACTAAACGGCAAACTTTTGTCAGAAGAAAAATGCCTTCATTTGAGGAAAGATTGTCACAAGTCTTGTGTTCATATCTACCTTCCTCTTACTCCCACAACTGTTTATTTCCACATTTAAAACAGGTCTTCTTTTTTAAGAAGAAAAAACTCTGTAATTCTTTTTTAAGTCAATGTGGACAAATTGCCAAGTATATATATTTTTTAATCAATTAATTGTTCAAAAAAAAAGTCTTCGCAGACAAACTACCATGTAAATTAAAATTTTAAAAAATATAACTGAAATAGGATTACAAAACAATGAGGGAGAAAAAGGACATCATGCTTGAAGTGGGACGGGATAGCCTAGTGGTTAGAACTTTGTGCTTGCAATCTGATGACCTGGGTTTGAATCCTGTTTAAGGGAATTTATCCTCTGGAGTTAACATCAGTGCCGACTTTACTCCCCCCAAAAGTGCTTCAAATGAGACTATAAACTGCAGAACATCTTGAGCACATGTTAAAACTCATTCCGCTTTTCATAAGAGTAGGCCATTGTGTCCTGGTGGGAACAGATGACAAAACTGACACAACTGCATACACATGGGAACTGAAAAAAGCACACGTGTGCTTATCCATTATCCTAGAAATAAAATAAAAATAGAAAAATAAATAAAATAACACTATGAGTGGGGTCTGGGTGCAAATCTTCCAGGGAAGTTGACAAATCAGGATTCACATTTTTGCACACATAACCCCCACCCCCACCCCCACAACAATCAGAGAATTGTCCCTGGCAAAATTCTGTGGCGAAAATCCCCCACAAAGGGAAACAAGTTTTAGACATTCACAAAGGGGATTTAATTTTTTACTTTTTTTTTACTTAGGTGGCATTGCAGCTGCGACAGTACCTACTGTACCCCCCCCCCCCCCCTATCTCTTCTTGGCAAGAAGCCCATATTTCATGCCCAGGCATCAGCCATGGCAGTGGTTCAATACAATACAGTTTGGTTCAATATGAGACATTACAATGCAGTACAATACAGTACAGTTCAATATGACACAGTACAATGCAGTACACTACAGTACAATACAATTCAATACAATACAGTACAGTACAGTACAGTACAATACAATACCATACAATACAGTACAATACAATACAGTACAGTACAATGCAGTACAGTACCATATAATACCATACAATATAGGACAATACAATGCAATACACTATAGTACAATACAACACAATGCAATTCAGTACAATACAGTACAATACAGCACAATACAATTCAATATAATACAGTACAATGCAAAACAATACTATACAGTACAATACAGTAGAGTACAACACAGTACAGTACAAGACAGTATTATATAATGCAATACAGTACAGTATAATACAATACAGTACAATGTAATATAGTACAATACAATACAGTACAATACAATACAGTACAGTATAATATAACACAGTACAGTACAATACGATATAGCACAATATACTACAGCACAGTGCAATACAATACAACAAGAAATGGTATGCATTTCAATCAAATAACATTTTGTGAACAAATATTCCAATTTTTCATTATCAAAGATGAAAAAAACAAAAAAAAAAAAACCCACCAAAACCACAACTCTATAACATAACTGTGCATACAAATAATTATCATACTGTTTACAATGTCACCCATGAGAAAATATGTGTTAAGTAAATCATTAGACCAAAAACCAGGTTAAGGAATGAATCCAAACAAAATTAATTCAATCCAAAGTGTTCAATTTCAGCAATCGTTTTCAGTAAGTAAAATACAAATTAGTTGGTGCAAAAAATACAACAAACAAACAAAAAACCCCAAAGAAAAACAGAAGTCAGGGTGCATTGAAAATAGGTTGTATAAAACACAGCAAATATGTCAGGGAGAGAGAGAGAGGTTATTTCTCAAAATCTGTAGTCATGGGTTCTCCACCTGTCCAGAGTTGTGTAGTTTTGTTGCAAAAGATGCGTACACAAAGATAACTTTTCATAATGATGGGGGAGGGGGGAGGAGGGGGGGCAAGATAGCCTAGTGGTTAAAAGAAATCTGAAGATCCAGGTTTCAATTCCTGTTCGAGGGGATTTTTCCCTGGAGTTAACACCAGTACTGACTCCACTCTCCCCAAAGTCCTGCGGATGATACTATAAACCGAGGCCCCGTGAGCCAACGCATGCAGAACATCTTGTGCACATGTTAAATCCTGTTCCGCTTTTCAAAAACTATTGTGTGTCGGTGGGAACAGATGACAAAATTTACAAAACTGCATACACACATGAGGACTGGATGTAAAAAAAGCACATGAGTACTTATTCCATTATCTTCTATATATAATATAAAAATAAATCAATAAATAAATGAATTTTTTAAAATGAGTATCTCTGTACCTGTGCTGAGATCACACAGAAAGGATGTAAGTGATTCTTGGTGCCCCAAACCCAAACTTTTGGTGCAGTCAACAGATTCAAAGCAGAAATCATTTTTGTTTTTTTTGTTTTTACCAATGTCATCGCTTTCAATAAATTCAGGTGTGCTTCGGCCATCAGCTGTAGGAATACATGGGAAAGAAAGGAGAAACAGAGGCAGGTCAGCGCTGTTCATGTTGGAAACGTGTGCGAACGTATGCAGAACATCAAACGTACAAATCAAAACATCTTTTCTGTCTCTAGTCCCACCTCACTTTACAGATTGTACCTGGGAGTTGACAGCTGGTGAGAATGTCTGCAAGGATCTGGAGGAATGGTGGGTGGTTTTTCGTGTATTATATCTAATTTGGCAGATTCGGTTACTCTTTGGCTGAAACTCTCAAATCATTTGTTGCCATTGAAAGAGTTCATATGTTGACAGTGTCAAGCACTGTGCCTGATGCATTTATAATCAAACTGTATAGCTAAAATAAAACATTAATACAGATGATGTAATGATAAATGATATTGACACAGATGAATAAATCCAAATGTAAATCATCTGACAACTTAAAAAAAATTTCATTACATTACCAGAGTCATGCCATAACTGACTACATTCTCTACCAATAAACAGACTTAGACAATTTTATTCTCAGCTTTCATTTGTTGACAAAATGTCCGCTTTTAATATTGTGTCTGTCATGAGCAGGGCTTTAAAGTGTCATGATGACTGACTGACTGACTGACTGGTAGATAGGTCAGTAGGTTGGCTAGGTAGATAGTCAGTAGGTTGGCTAGGTAGATTGGTCAGTAGGATGGCTGATTATATTGGTCAGTAGGTTGGCTGTTTATATTGGTCAGTAGGTTGGCTAGGTAGATTGGTCAGTAGGTTGGCTGATTATATGGTCAGTAGGTTGGCTGTTTATATTGGTCAGTAGGTTGGCTAGGTAGATAGGTCAGTAGGTTGGCTGATAATGGTCAGTAGGCTGGCTAGGTAGATTGGTCAGTAGGTGGCTAGGTAGATAGTCAGTAGGTTGGCTAGGTAGATAGGTCAGTAGGTTGGCTAGGTAGATAGGTCAGTAGGTTGGCTAGGTAGATAGGTCAGTAGGTTGGCTAGGTAGATAGGTCAGTAGGTTGGCTAGGTAGATAGGTCAGTAGGTTGGCTAGGTAGATAGGTCAGTAGGTTGGCTAGGTAGATAGGTCAGTAGGTTGGCTAGGTAGATAGGTCAGTAGGTTGGCTAGGTAGATAGGTCAGTAGGTTGGCTAGGTAGATAGGTCAGTAGGTTGGCTGATTGTATGGTCAGTAGGTTGGCTAGGTTAGATAGGTCAGTAGGTTGGCTAGGTAGATAGGTCAGTAGGTTGGCTGATTATATTGGTCAGTAGGTTGGCTAGGTAGATAGGTCAGTAGGTTGGCTAGGTAGATAGGTCAGTAGGTTGGCTATGATTGGTCAGTAGGTTGGCTGTAATGGTCAGTAGGTTGGCTAGGTAATAGGTCAGTAGGTTGGCTAGGTAGATAGGTCAGTAGGTTGGCTGTAGATAGGTCAGTAGGTTGGCTAGGTAGATAGGTCAGTAGGTTGGCTAGGTAGATAGGTCAGTAGGTTGGCTGTAGATAGGTCAGTAGGTTGGCTAGGTAGATAGGTCAGTAGGTTGGCTAGGTAGATAGGTCAGTAGGTTGGCTGATATATTGGTCAGTAGGTTGGCTAGGTAGATAGGTCAGTAGGTTGGCTAGGTAGATGGTCAGTAGGTTGGCTGATGTATTGGTCAGTAGGTTGGCTGTTTATATTGGTCAGTAGGTTGGCTAGGTAATAGGTCAGTAGGTTGGCTAGGTTAGATAGGTCAGTAGGTTGGCTAGGTAGATAGGTCAGTAGGTTGGCTAGGTAGATAGGTCAGTAGGTTGGCTAGTAGATAGGTCAGTAGGTTGGCTAGGTAATAGGTCAGTAGGCTGCTGATTTATTGGTCAGTAGGTTGGCTGATTATATTGGTCAGTAGGTTGGCTGATTATATTGGTCAGTAGGTTGGCTGATTATATTGGTCAGTAGGTTGGCTGATTATATTGGTCAGTAGGTTTACTGTTATTGTTCAGTAGGTTGGCTAGGTAAATTGTCAGTAGTGGCTAGGTAAATTGTCAGTTGGCTGGTTAGCTGGCTAGCTGACTGGTTGATTAACTGATTGATTAAAGGATTGATGTGACCACCACATGAGCAGAGAAGACAGTAAGAGTAAGGTCACCATGAGGCCTGTGCACACAGGGCCACACATTCTGTGACATTTTTCTTCATGCTACGCTTCTTGTTTGTTTATGAATCAGTAGAAAACTAACTATAGGTGAGATTTGCATTGTGATTGTCAAAAGAAACTATAAAAGTACAGGTGAGATTCACATTGTGATTGCCAAAAAAAAGGCTATAAAACTACAGGTGAGATTCATATTGTATTTGTCAAAAAAACGATAAAATTACAGGCAAGATTCGCATTGTGATTGTAAAAAAAAAACTATAAAAGTACAGGTGAGATTTGTATTATATTTGTCCTAAAAAAATTTTTAAAAATTACAGGTGAGATTCACATAGTGATTGTCCAAAAAAACCTGCTGAAACAACTAAATCAGAATCAGGAACACATTGTCAGATCACACCGAATGGATGAGTCAACACATACTGTTTAATTAATCGTTTTAGATATCATTCTCAACGGGGCATGTTGATTTGTGTTAAAATGAATCTAGTACTTACTTTGACACTCAAGTGTTTAATGTCAGATGTATGTAAGTACACACACATGTAAACATGCACCTTTATCTGATATTTTTTCTCCATTTGCGGCCACCACCAACATCCCACCTATTTCCAGCCCCCCCCCTCTCCCCCTGTCTGTCTGTCTGTCTGTCTGTCTGCCTGTCTCTAAAATACCACACACACACACACACACACACACACACACACACACACACACACACACACACACACACACACACACACACACACACAACACAACAAAACTGACAAAGCTGCATACGCACACGGGATATTAAAAAAAACCCAACACATGAGTGCTTGTTCCAGTATTCTCTAAATAAAAGAATAAATAAACAAATATCCCCCAAATGAATTTCACTAAAGTTGAAAATAATGACAAACTAACAAAATACCCCAGAAATAAAACCTGAGACGATGTACCCCCAACACCCCCCAGCTCTACTACAGTTGACATACTACCAAACTCCCCCGATAATTCTAGTAGGACAGGTGAGAAGACATAGTTACCTGGAGCAGACTTGGAGCGGGCAACAGCAGACAGGTAGGGGGAGGGCTCCATGGCCAGTCGGCTGAGGCCTGGGGAGGCTTCATAGGAATACCTGCACACACACACCACACCTGCCTATCATATCAGGCTTCATAGGAATACCTGCACACACACACATCACACCTGCCTATCATATCAGGCTTCATAGGAATACCTGCACACACACACACCACACCTGCCTATCACATCAGGCTTCATAGGAATACCTGCACATACACATCACACCTGCCTATCACATCAGGCTTCATAGGAATACCTGCACACACACACCACACCTGCCTATCACATCAGGCTTCATAGGAATACCTGCACAAACACACCACACCTATCAGCTTCATAGGAATACCTGCACACACACACCACACCTATCAGCTTCATAGGAATACCTGCACACACACACACCACACCTGCCTATCACATCAGGCTTCATAGGAATACCTGCACACACACCACACCTGCCTATCATATCAGGCTTCATAGGAATACCTGCACACACACATCACACCTGCCTATCAGCTTCATAGGAATACCTGCACACACACATCACACCTGCCTATCAGCTTCATAGGAATACCTGCACACACACATCACACCTGCCTATCACACCAGGCTTCATAGGAATACCTGCACACACACACATCACACCTGCCTATCACATCAGGCTTCAGAGGAATACCTGCACACACACATCACACCTGCCTATCACATCAGGCTTCACAGGAATACCTGCACACACACATCACACCTGCCTATCACATCAGGCTTCAGAGGAATACCTGCACACACACACCACACCTGCCTATCACATCAGGCTTCACAGGAATACCTGCACACACACATCACACCTGCCTATCACATCAGGCTTCAGAGGAATACCTGCACACACACATCACACCTGCCTATCACACCAGGCTTCATAGGAATACCTGCACACATACACACCACACCTGCCTATCACATCAACACTTGATTGTGTGGATTAAAATTCCTGAAGTTGGAATGTGGCTGCCTAAATGTGGAGAGAAAAAAACAAACAACAGTCGCATGTGCAAAAATCTTACCGCTGGTGAACTTCAGAGCTCTAGCCAGGGAACAGGGGGGGAAAAATGGGGATGATGATGTATGATGATGATGATGATGATGGATGATGATGATGATGATGACGATGACGACGACGACGACGACGACGATGATGATGATGATGATGATGATGATGATGATGATTATTTTATCATTTCAGAGTTGAGTTGATAAAGACAGTAAGATAAAGACAGGGCCTAACAAATGCCTGGGATAAGCTCATTTTGCAAGAAAACGTAAGTTTACATCACAGAGACAAAACAAACACTAACACTAGTATTGTCCTTTGGATGAGACTATAAACTGAGGTCCCATGTGTGAATGCACGCAGAAGTCTTGTGCACACTTTAAAACCCGTTCTGCTTTTTGGAAGAGTAGGCTATTGTGTGCCAGTGGGAATGGATTGACAAAACTGACAAAACTGCATACACCTGGGGACTGGATTTAAAAAAGCAAATGAGTGCTTATTCCATTATCCTCAAAATAAAAAGAAAAGCTTTTTTTTTTCTAAAGTTTACATCAAGACAAGGGGTGGGATAGCTAAGTGGTCAGAGTGCTCGCTTTCCCCAGTCAAGTTAAGCAGCATTGAGAGTGGTTACTAATTGGATGGGTGACCGTTTACACACCTTGGCTTTGGTACAATCCCCCAGTTCACCCAGCTGTAAATGGATACCTGCCCTCTTTAGGGTCAGGGAAGGTAAAGCAGTGAGGAAGAGGAGATGGGTGCCGCCCTCAGTATGCTGGCCCCTAGAGAAGCTGAGGTCTCTGATGCCCCACTCTCCTACGACTAGAAAGGTTATGAGAACATCAAGACAAAACAAACAAAAAACACTTCTATAATCAACGTTTACACCACCAACCAAAACACAACAAAAACACAAAACAGTATCCACTCACTTTGGAAGAGGCGTGGTGTTATGGAAACCGTACATGGGCGGATCCATATCAGCCTCGTGCGAAGTGAGACTGTAGACACCATCACCACCAACACCGGCAACAGACGACATTCCATACAGGCCGCTACCGCCCACACCAGAGATCTGCTGCATCTCTGACAGGAAGGAGGGCTGGGAGGGGGGAGGGGGTGAGGGCACCTTCACTGGACTCTGGTCAGCAAAACTGACCATCTGCTGGCTCGAACCACCAACACCGCCACTGCCACTGACAGAAGCGCTGACCCCAGCCCCTGTCCCAGGCTGGGCCGACATCAGCAAGGGTTGAGAGGTCAAGGTCAGGGCGGAGGTCACGGAGGAGGAGGTGGGGGTGGTGTGGAGGAGGGTGTCAGTGAGGGTGTAGGGGGGCAGGAGGGAGGCGGGGGCGGAGGCAGGGATGACCCCTGTGCTGGTGGAGGTCACGGCCAGGGGCACACGCAGCCTGCAGACACACACACACACACAGGGGTGGGTTCAACACTCCACACTAAAGTGGCTTCATGGGGGACAGGATAGCCTAGTGGTCAGAACATTGCGCTGGCAATTTCACGATCTGGGTTCCATTCCCGTTCAAGGAGATTTTTTTCCTGGAGTTAACATCAGTGCTGTCTCCACTCTCCTCCAAAGTCCCCGTATGCAAATGTGCACAGAAATCTTGTGCATATGTTAAATCCTGTTCCACTTTTCGTAAGAGTAGGCCATTGTGTGCTGGTGGGGACGGATGACATTTACAAAACTGCATACACACGGGGACTGGATGTATAAAAGCACATGAGTGCTTATCCCATTATCCTTGATATAAAAGAATAAATAAATAAATAAATAAATTAATTAATTAATTAATTAATAAATAAATACATGCTGCAATGGCTTCATACATGCTGCAATGGCTTCATACACTGATCATAAATCTTGGATTGTAGCAAAGTAAGAAACAGATTTTGGCAGATGCTGTTGCCAAGTGGTTAAGACCATCCGACTTCAGTCCCATGGGTCCATGAAGTCGTGGATTCAAATCTTGGCGGCGTCTGGTGAATTAAGGGTGGGGATTTTTACGATCTCCCATCTCTACGCAGCTACCTTAAACACCATCCCTACGTTAAGGGAGAGAACCCCTCTTTCCCTGTACACAAGCACTGTGCTCATTGGTATGCTTCTGTTTTACCCACATGTGGGTGCTGCATTAGGGAAGGGCTAGGAGAGGGTTGGTTGCCATTCAATAGCAGTGCAGCCAGTAGGAAAAAGGTGATACTGGGTTTAAAAAAAAAAAAAAAAGAAGAAAAAACTGGTCGCATACAACACAATTCTTACACTAATTGCTGAACCTTAGGGTTCTAGCCGAACAAAAAAACCCCAAAATCAATTAATCTTGGCATTCCCTGACAACTCTAACCCTTACCACCAACCCCCTTCCTCCCCCCTCCATCCCTGCTCACCGTTTCTCCTCTTCCTCCAGTACCACCGACTCTCTCCCTCATCCCCAACTCCCTCCCTCCCTCCCTGGGTCCTCCCTCCCCCACTCCCCACCCCAACCTCCCTTCCCACCCCCACTCCCACCCACCCCCACACCCCCCCTCACCCACCCCCTCCCCACCCCTCTCTCCCTCCACCCCTCCCTCACCCCACCCCCACCCCCCTCTCCCACCTCCCCACACCCCCCCTCCCTCCTTCCTCCCCCCCCCCCACTCACCGTTTCTCCTCTTCCTCCAGCAGTGCCTTGAGGGCCTCTATCTCTGCCTTGAGGGGCAGGGTGTTCTCCCTTGCAGTGCTGACCTCCCTCATCTTCCCCACCAGCAGCTCCTGCACCTCCCGCACCTTGCGCTCCAGGGCTCGGGTCCCCTCCGCCGCGCGGCTACGCTCCATGGAGACGGTGTCTTCCAGCGTCTGCTTCTGGTGTTCTAGGTTCGCTACCTGTTTATTATATGTACGTGTGTGAGTGTGTGTGTGTGTGAGCGTGAGTAACGCTGCATGTGTGTGTAAATTTTCCCAACGTTAAGATTGTGGGGGGATGGGATAGTCTTGGTGGGTTAGAGTAATGTGTGTTTTTTGTGGTTTGCTAGCTCCGGGTTTGAATCTCGTTTGAAGGGATGTTTTCTCCTTGGAGTTCTTTTTTCTTTCTTTTTTTTTTTCTCCTTGGAGTTATTATCAGTGCTCACTCCACTCTCCCTAAAATGTTGTTTGGGTGAGACTGTAAAAATAATGAGGGTGGCACCCATCTCCTCTCCCTCGCCAAGGCATGCAAACAGTCACCCATGCATTTGGTAACCACGCTCAATGCTGTTTAACCTTAGCTTGGGGAAAACAAGTGTTTTGACCCCTGAGCTATCCTGTCTCTTAAGGTAGTTATATGGACTTTTTTTAAAAAATTGAAATGCTAAACTCCAGAGTGTGACAAACATGAGACATTGACCAATTTTACATTGTGAAAAAACCCCACAACCCCCCAAAAAGGCAAGGTAAAGGTAAAGGCGTCCCATAACCTAGGTGGTTATAGGGAGCGAGGTATCAGAGACCTCAGCTTCTCTAGGGGCCAGCATATTGAGGGCGGCGCCCATCTCCTCTCCCTCGCTGCTTTACCTTCCCTGACCCTAAAGAGGGCAGGTACCCATTTACAGCTGGGTGAACTGTACTGAAGCCAAGGTGTGCAAATGGTCACCCATCCACTAGGGAACCAAGCTCGATGCTGTTTAACCTTAGCTTGGGGAAAGCGAGTACTCTGACCACTGAGCTATCCCATCTCCTAAGGTAGCTCTATGAGCATTTATTTAAAAAAAAATTAAAATGCTAAATTCAAGAGAGTGTCAAAAGTGAGAAATAGACCGATTTTACATTGTGAAAGATAAAAAAACCATCCCCCTCCAAAAAAAAAAAAAAGCCCTCCAAAAAGCAAAAAAAAACCCAACAGAGAAACAAATAAAAAGAAACAAAAAAAAAAGGAACCACCTACCTGTCCCTCCAAACTGCGGATTTTGGCCTGCAGCTCCCCGACACTGCCCCTCAGCTGTGTGCGCTCTGAGGTCAGCTGCTCCACGGCCTTGACCTCGCTGTCCAGCTGGGCTTTCAGGGCCGTCAGCTGGGGACACACAAAGCAGCAGTAGCTTTCAATTCAACACTCCTCATGGCTTTCTCTCTTTCTTTGTCTATCCCTCTTAGTCCCCATCCGGGATTTGCCAGGATTAAATCATTTCCTCCCCTGAGTCCCAACCCAGACTTTGCAGCAACTACTGCTGCTTGTCGTTTTGAGCGTTTTGCTTGTCCAGAAGAAGGAAGCAGGAAGAAAAGGAACAAGGCAGAAACAAAGAGAGGGATAGAAAAGAGGGAATTCCTAGTATAGAATTTCTAGAAGGTGGGGATGCTGTGTACCATTATCATCATCATCATTATTATTATTATTATTATTATTATTATTATTATTATTATTATTATTATTATTATTATTTATTAATATTTTTATTGTTATTATTGTTATTGTTATATTATTATTATCACCATCATTATTATCACCATCATTATTATCACCATCATCATCATTATCATCATCATAACATCATCCCATCAAACCAACAACAACAACCTCAAAAAGAACCAAACTGCACAGTAACAACCACTCACATTCCTGTTGTACTGCTCCTCAGACTCCAGCTGGAATTTTTTCAGCTCCGTCTCCGCGGAGTCCCGCACTTGCTTCAGCAGCTCCGACACGGAGAGGTCGGCCTTGCTGAGGTCGCGCACTTTGGCCTCCAGGGCGAGGATGGTAGCCGCTGACAGCTCCACGCGACTGCTGAGCTCTCCCACACGTTCGTTGTTGACCTTGTCGTTGAACTCTGACTTCTGAATCAGCTGCTGGATTTTGTTCTCTGCTTCTTGCCGAGCCACCTGTTCGTGTTCGTACCTGGATAAAAAGGGAATAAAGGTCCAATCCAATCCAATGATGTTGCTTAGAGCCCCGCCGACCGCACAGGCCATATCGGGGCTGTCACCTCGTCACATTTTAAAACTCGTTTTTTTTTTAGGTATGTGACTGTTTTTGTCCACCATAAAGGTAAAGGTAGAGAATAAAGGTAAAAAAACATACTCAGAAATGTACATGTCGCAAATGTGCCACACACACACGCACATTAACACACACATACATGTATCCTCTCATCTATGAAGAATGAATGCATGAATTGAGTGCACTAAGGTACACACACACACTCACAAATAGACATACACATACTCCAACCACCACTACCACCACAACCCCCCCCCTCCCCCCCCCCCCCCCCCCCCCCACTGTCACCACCCTACCTGTGTTTCCAGGTGTCAGTCTCCCGGGTCTGGTTCTCCAGACTCCTGTGCAGGCGGTCCACGTCGGCCTGTGGCCTGCAGGCAGCCGCCCTCTGGCCCTGCACCTCTGCCTCCAGACTGCTGACCCGGCTCTGGTAACTGCTCACCTCCTCCTGCAGCTTGGCACTCTTGCTGATCTCCACGTTCAGCCTGCATACATGTACAGAGTTTAAGCATGTGTGCATGTGTGCACATACATACACACACACAGCACATGCATGTACGCAAGCATGCGTGCATCCATAGAAACAGACACATAGACACAAGCACAGACACACACACATTGACACAGAGACACACGCACACACACACACACACACACACACACACACACACACACACACACACACACACACACACACGTGCACACGCGAATGCATGCATGCACACAAACACAGACACACACACACAGACACAAGCACGTGTACATGCATGCATGCACACATACACCCATGCATACACACACACACACACACACACACACACACACACACACACACACACACACACACACACACACACACACAAAACAAGCACACACACACACACACACAATGAGGCACAATGCATTATTGCAAATACACTAGTACAAATAAGTGCTTGAGCACATACACTATCCACACTTACATGCATACAAACACTTGAACACATGCATACTTGTACCCATGCACTCAACATTTTGTCTAATATCAGTTTATGTGAAGAGACATAAAACTGAAGAACGCCATCCACCCACCACCACCCCCCCCCCCCCACACACCCACACACAAAACAGGGAGCAAAAATAAGATTCAACAACCCCCCCTTTTTTTTTTCAAGTGTCATTTTCTCTGTCTTTCACCTCTGATACTGCTGCAGCTACACACAAACATATCCATATTTTAGATTTTTCAAACATTGAAATCCCTCCTTCCCAAACTTTGCACTTTGGAGCTAGATCAAAGTTATGAGAAAACATGAAAAAGCCGAATCCTGCCAAGCCATCTTTCCCACAACTTTCTGAAGGCAGCGCAGACTTCCCTGTGTGGCGACTGTCTCAGAGAGTTAGGCCAGACTGGAATATCTTCTCTCCAGTACTCTTTCCTTTTCCTTTTTTAACTCCCCCATGAAGGGCCATTAGGGCACCACAATGAAGAGCAGTTTACCAGATTCCTCTGTTTCTTCAGGCTGTGTGCTGAGAGGATTTTCTTTGTAGATCCTGCGTTATTCATAACAGATCCCAAGTAAGTGAACTGCTTAACAGTTGCTAGCTTCTATTCCTAAACACTAACATCAGCAAAGACAACAGTGGTGGCAGACATTGATCCTCCAACACAAACAAGCTGTGGACAGTGAGCATACTGGTGTGCACAGGAATTTTTTAGATTTTATTTGGGTGAGTTTATGACTAGCTGAGGTATTACCGATTTCTATTCCTCTGAAGTCGGAGTATGGCTGCCTACATGGCGAGGTACTTGAAAATAGTCATACACGCAAACTTCTCATTCAGTGTGCAATTTCAATCTCACAGGGATTCCTAAGTGGGATGAGTGAGTCAGAGTGCACATTCTGGGTGACCCCCACAGTGTTAAGCAGGGGAACAACAACAACAACAACTGAATTCTGGGTGCTTTTTATATATTGCAATGGGTGCGATCTGATGTTCGGATACTATGTTGTGGTATTTTTTCCGTGATGTTACTTTGAGATGTTTACTGTTTTTATGTGTGGCTTGTAACCCGCGTGAATTTCTCTGTGAGATGATGAAGTATTTGAATTTGACTTTGAAAGTGACCTGGACACTGACCTGTCCTGAAGTTCAGCGCTGCACTGGAGCTGTTTGTTCACCTGCACATGAAGACTGCTCCTCTCTCCACTGGAGGCTTCCAACTCTTGCCTGCACACACACACGCACGCACGCACGCACATACGCACGCACGCACACACACACAGACACACACACACACACACACACACACACACAGACACACACACACTTACACAGACACACACACACACACTTACACACACACACACACACTTACACACACACACACGCATGCATGCATGCACACATGCACACACACACCACATTGCAGTGACGGGGGACTGGAGGTAAAAAAGCACATGGGTACTTATTCATTATCCGCAGAAAAAAAAAGAAGAAAAAAAGAAGAATTTATTTTCATCTTGTTTTCATCTGTATACAGTTGCACAATCTTAATCTGAGATTTAGCTTTGAATTAATGAAGTGACATCCCTGATATGGCCTCTGTGATTCTGCCAATCACAGCCATAAGCTATATGATCGGACCGGCATCATATGCATATTATATGAACGAGGGTATTTGAACGTTGTACAGATTATCACTTTCAATATTGGTATGCACTCATGAACATACGACTGCAAATAGTTAACGCTTATTCTCAATGCTAATGCCTGTCATGCATATATGCTTTTGTAACAACAAAATGAATTTTTTAAAAAGTTTTTTTTTATTAATGAAAAAAAAAAAAGAAAAAAAGATCAGACCAGATATCATTAGTGTCAGGGTACTTACAGCCTGAGCCGCGCTGATAGTCTAGTGGTTAGGGCTTGGACTCATAATCAAGTTGCGGTTCATCCAGCTTGGCTATGGCGTTGTGCCCTTGGAAAGCACTTTACGGCTATTTCTCACCCCACCCAGGTGTAAAAGGGTACCAACCTTGTGTTGGGGTGAACCTGCGATAGACTGGCGTCCTATCCAGGGGGGAGTCTATGACTCTCAGTCGCTTAACGCCACAGAAACGGATAAGCACCGGCTGATGAGCCTTAGGTCGGGATCGACTTTAATTTTTTTTTAACTTAAGCTGATTGGTGATGCTGGCTTTCATGTCAGTGAGATAGATATTGGTATGCAGTGCAGTGCATATCGAGTAATCATGAGACACTACATACAACACACAACTGCAGGCTTTCTTCTTTGTCGTTGCACGCTAGACAGCACTATGACTGTCTGTATAGTGATGATGATGATGATGATAGTGATGATGATGATGATGATGATGATGATGAGGGGAGGATGATAGAATGAAGATGAAGAGAAGAAGAGAAGAGAGAAGATGAAGATGATAATAATGATAATAATGATATAATGATAATGATGATACAGCAGCAGCAACAAAACAAAACATATATTAATAACAATAATAAATAACAATAACAACACAACAACAACAACAGAGAGAAAAATGACAATACACTATTCTTCTACTAATACTACACACACACCACTACTACCATACTACTACTACTAAACCCCTCCACACACAGTCACCTCTCCGCTTTAAATTTGTGTGCTCTACAGATTCAGCGCTATATAATCCCTTACTATTATTTATCATATCACCACCTGAGTTTCTCCAGCTCCTGGTCGTAAAGGTTTTTCAAGTTCTGCATCTCCGTCTCCAGCGCCTTGGTGGAGGTGAGGATGGCGGAGGAATCCACCTGGAGATTTCTCTCCGCCAGCTGCCGCACGTGCTGCACGTAGCTGGAGAAGCGGTCGTTGAGGTGCTGGAGCTCCGCCCTCTCCTGGCTCCTGGAGAGAGTGGCCATGCTCACCGGGCTGTACAGGTCCATGCCTGGGGGAACAATGATGATGCTGCCGCTGAGGTCTTGAGTTTTTTGTGTGCAGTGGGTTTTTTTTTGTTTTTTTTGAAATTTTGTTGTTGTTGTTGTTGAGGATTATGGAGTTTTATGTATTTATTTTATTGATTTATTTATTTTAATTATTTATTTATTTATTTATTTATTATTTATTATTTATTTATATTATTTATTTATTATATTATATTATATTATATTATATTATTATATTATATATTTTATTTATTTATTTATTCATTATTTCATTCATCTTCATTCATTTTATTATTATTATTATTAATTATTCTTTTATATCAAGGATAATAGAATAAACAGTGATGTGCCTTGTTTTTCTTTACATCTGGTCCCTGTGTGTACGCGGTATTGTCAATTTTTTCGTCATCCGTTCCCACCCAGCACACAATGGCCTACTCTTCCGAAAAGGGGAACAGGTTTTAATGTGTGTGCTAGATATTCTGTGTGTGTTCACATGTGGGGCCTCGGTTTATAGTCTCATCCGAAGGACTTTTTTTGGAGAGTGGAGTCGGCACTGATGTTAACTACAGAGGAAAAATCCTCTTGAATGAGATTCAAACCTTGGTCAACAGCTGTGAAAATGCTATTTATAACCCAGCTGAGTTAAGGTTGTCTCCCCCTATGAATACTTAAGTACTGTTTTTAACAGCCAATCAAAAACTGGGATGCAAACACCAATGCACTTGTCAAAAAGGGGCAACAATTGGTATACTTCCTCAGAAAACACATTCTTTTGTTGATATTTATATACAGATTCTTTCTGTGTTTAACAATTTTTTTTTTTTTAAGTGTTCTTAGCTTTGCTTTTGTTTGTAAACATGAATGATCTTTAAGATTTTTGTTTCAACCTTCTAAAAACTGACTGGAAAGGAAAAGGGGATTTACAGTGTTCTGCAACACATGCCTGCATGCATGCATGCATGCTTGCTCATTCACACACATGCACACTCACACTCACACACTCACACACACACAACACACACACACACACACAACACACACACTTCCTTACACACACCCCACACCACACACAACACACACACACACACACACACACACACACACACACACACACCACACACACACACACCACACCACACACACACCCTTCCTTCCACACACACACACACACACACACACACACACCACACACATTATTTCTTCTTGAAATTCAAAATCTCACCCTTTCGTAAGGACGTGCAATCATTCATGTTGGCAGAATCCACAGAAAACTGTCCCCCAGGCAGGGGAAGGTGAGTGTTTGGGGGAAGCTGTCACTCCTGGACCTTCCTCTTCCCCCTGTCCTACTGGCTGCTGCTTGCTTTGGCAACGGATGATGCTCTCTGCCTCCCTGACACAAACATGGCAGTGTCAGAAATCTTTGAATACTTAGTTATCTCGTCTTATCGTTCATCACTTGATGCAATTTAGTTCAGCTGCAGCCTATTCTTGCATGGATGTTGGAGTACCCACATATAAGCTTTGCTTGTAGTACTCATTTCATGTGTTGGTCTCCTGTTGGTTTTTTTAACTAATAAAATTGTTTAAACCAAGTATGAGAAAAGGAAT
Organism: Stramonita haemastoma; assembly: GCA_030674155.1. Lineage (NCBI taxonomy): Eukaryota > Metazoa > Mollusca > Gastropoda > Neogastropoda > Muricidae > Stramonita > Stramonita haemastoma. Next base: position 46,032,938 of record CM060337.1, read on the forward strand.
GAGGGGGCAGAATAGCTTAGCGGTTAGAGCATTTTATTTTATTTTATTTATTCTTTTATATCGAGGATAAAGAGGAGAAAGCTGATGTGGTTTGGTCACACCACAAGACACAACACCCTAGCAAAAACCATCCTGCAAGGAACAGTCGAGGGCAAGAGAAGAAGAGGCCGCCAAAGAAAATCATGGGTTGACAACATCAAAGACTGGACCGCCCAACCCCCGCAACAACCTCCTACTAGCCACACTAGGATCGTGAAGCATGGAAAAAGATCTCTGTTGCGTCTTCTCTCATTGTCCCCCTATGTCCTTTGGGACAATGGGACTGAGTGAGATAGAGTGAGTGATCGGATGATGGAATAAGCACTTACGTGCGTTTTTTACATCCAGTCCTTGTGTGTATGCAGCTTTGTAAATCTTGTCATCTGTTCCCACCAGCAGCAGTGAGGAGTGTGGTGTCTCCCCTCCTTTCCCTCACTGCTTTACCTCCCCTGTCTTAAAAGAGGGCAGATGCCTCTATAGCTGGATGAACTAGGAGACTGTACTGAAGCAAAAGCCCATCAAACATCAACCAGCCGTGAGGCAACCATGCTCAACACTAATTTAAGAGTGACAATGTTTTGACCACTGAGCTATCTCATACCCTGATGTACACAGCTTTACTAAAGTATCATGAACATGATGATGATCTAAAATGGTTTACAATAGCAAGCATGGAGATTAATTTCTGAAGGAACTTCACATAGATGTAGTGACAATTTACAGTTAATTGCGAGGAACCAATCTAAACATTTTGCATTGATCTAAATTCTATCATTGTGGTTTGGCAGACCTTTGCCGGCTTTGGCTTGTTGGGTTAATCTGAATATCAGAAAACGTGATATAGGCCTAAAACAATCATAACCATTCTTGTTCAATTCACACTAGCGCGCGCTCGCAAACACACATACACACACGCGCGCGCGCGCGCACGCAAACACACGAACGCACGCACGCACATCACCATAAATCGATCATCTGTAGGCTAGCGCATCTGCTAAACTTCCTGTCTCTGTTACTAACAGTGTTAAATTCAAAAAGTAAGTCACACAAGACGTCACTCGCACATCGATTTCAATAATTGCAATCGTACTCTGAAAAAAAAGGTATTCCGAGAACCTACACAGTACCATCAAGACTTTGCTTATCAAAACTAATCGATACACTACAAAAACAATGAAAACCCGATCACCGTACTTGCACTTACCGTCGGCACTATCGTAACCTCTGGTACAGACCTGTGATTTGTTGTTGCGTCTCTAGGAGGATGTCTGCCAATGTCACCAATACGCATGCGTAGGAGTACCCTAACCCGGAAACTTGATTGGCAGGCATAAGGACTAGGCTACGGTCAACAAATTTAGAGTAGGCTGAAGTCATTGAGAGCCCACTCTTAGGCTAGCCTCGCCTACAGTAGCCTATCTGTTAGGCTACTCGGACAGTGACTGTGCCTACGTATCACCTGACTACCTTGTAGGTCCATGGCTCTCACGAAATTGCAGCAAGTTTACTTTTCCAACTCCAGATGACACGATTTACAAAAACTGCACACACCGGGACTGGACGTATAAAAGCACGTGTGTGCTTATTCCATGATCCTCGATATAAAAGAATAAAATAACAAAATAAATACAAAAAATAACTCCAGTATTGAATGAGGCACTTATATTTGTATAATCCATTTTATTGCAGTTTCTTATTTTCGAATCATAAGATTATTTATCATTATTTGTTTATTTATTTATCTTTTCTTACATTTCGAGGATTTATTTATTTATTTATTCTTTTATATCGAGGATAACAGAATAAGCAATCATGTGCTTTTTTTCATCCGGTCCCCGTGTGTATGCAGTTTTGTAAATATTGTCATCTGTTCCCACCGGCACACGATGGCCTACTCTTACGAAAAGCGGAACAGGATTTAACGTGTGCGCAAGATGTTCTGCGTGCGTTCGCACACGGGACCTCGGTTTAAAGTCTCATCCGAAGGACTTTTGGGGAGAGTGGAGTCAGCACTGATGTTAACTCCAGGAAGAAAAATCTCCTCGACCGGACTCGAAACCGGTCTTCAAATTGTCACGCAATGTTCTGACCACTAGGCTATCCGCCCCCCATAATGATAAGGATGATGAGGATAATGGAATAAGCACTCGTGTGCTTTTTATTTTTATTTTAATCCAGACCCCATATGTATGCAGTTTTGTCAATTTTACCATCCGCCCTCATCGGCACACAATGGCCAACTCTTCCGAAAAGCGGGATGGGTTTTAACATGTGCGCAGGATGTTTGCGTGCGTTCGCACACGGGACGGCGGTTTAAGCCTATAGTCTCATCATTCTAACACATTTCAACTTTTCTAACACAGTGTGTGTGTGTGTGTGTGTGTGTGTGTGTGTGTGTGTGTGTGTGTGTGTGTGTGTGTGTGTGTGTGAAGTCAAGTAAAGTCATGTCAAGTCAAGTCAAAATGATATTTTTTGAGGGTAAAAGATTAAGTTTACACAACTTTTTTTCATCCTGCCCTCACAAAAAAATCAAGAAAATTTACTTCTAAAACAAAGACAAATATCAACCTTGGTTGAAAACTAAAATATATGAGGATTTTCATCCAAACAGAATCTCACAAGATAACAAACTCAAGACAGTAACATAAACTCAAGTCATACAGAAAAATAATAGAAATACGAAATAACATGGGTGTGAATAACAACAAAGCAGCCAAATGTGTCGAACCTAAGGGTGGACTTCAGATTTGTCCATCAGATGTTTCTTCAAAAGTTTCTTAAACATTTGTTTTGAAGGAGCTGATTTTAGAAAGGGAGGCAGTTGATTCCACAATGTTCTTCCTGAATAAGCAAGGCTTGATTTATAGAGATTATTATGGGGCCTGGGCAGAAACAGTCTATGGGTAGGCCTGTTTTTATTGACAGCAAATTTTCCCACGATTTTCTTTGGGGCTTTCCCGTTTAATATATTGTACATACCTGTGTGTGTGTGTGTGTGTGTGTGTGTGTGTGTGTGTGTGTTGTGTGTGTGTGTGTGTGGGTATTGCACTGTATTGGGTCGAATTGGATTATAAAGCATAGTCACAACAGCTGATTCCTCTCAGTAGGCTGATTTCTGTTCTCCAACCCCCCCCTCCCCCCCTCCCTCATTCCGGGCACAAGTGTGTGTGTGTGTGTGTGTGTGGTGTGTGTGTGTGTGTGTGTGTGGGGTGATCCATATGATCAAAAGATAATGACGGGCCACTGCATTTGTTACAGATAGCCATACATAACAGGAAAGAGTCCCAACACTTTTTTTTTTTTTATCTGAGGGATAAAGTGGGGGTGGGGGTTTCTACCTGGCTTTCTGTGACGTCCCAGTCATACTTCCCTCATGCCACTTATTCTGATGTATCTGTACCTGCAATATACCCAGGCCCATTATGTTTCCTTAGGACCGGAAGTCCTTGGGAAGCTTATTCAAATGAGGCCACCAATCAGAAGGGCCCTGCACTCTTGCAGGGGCACTGTGGGGGTGTTCAATGACGCCTGCAGGACACAAACTAGATCTAGATCTACGCTAAACCCCACTGATGAAACAATAACTTAGTCATGGAGCCACACTGAGTGAGACATCCATCCACAGGGGGTGATGACCACCACAACACCCAGCCAACAAATTTTGCCCATAACTATCCAATAGTAATGATGATGATGATAAATGGAATTTATATAGCCTCAATCTTGTACAGCAAACAAATCAGAGCGCTTGCTTTCAAATCAGTCACACACACACAACAATTCACAAGTAGAATTAATAAATTATATATTTACACACACACACACACACACACACACACACACACACACACACACACACACACACACACACACACACACAACACACATTAACCAAAGTGATAGAGATGGAGGAGACTGATTGAAAGTAGGGACAGATGTGAGGTGTAATAATGGAGGAAGATTCTAGGAGGAAGTAAATGTGTCTTCAGTTTGGATTTGAAAGTGTTAAATGAAGGATTTTGGCAAAGGGAGAGAGGGATGTTGGTCCAGATAGATGGACCAGAAATAGTGACAGAAGGATGGTCGATACTGGACTGTTGAACCTTGGTATTTTAAGCAGAATTGAAGGAATGAGAAGAAGTGTATAAGTGAAGACAGTCACAGGGATAGAAATGTGCAGTCTTGTGTAGACATTTGTAACAGACAGCATTGATCTTGTACTTCACTCTTTGTGTGACAGGTAGCCAGTGAAGAGACTGCAAGAGAGGAGTTTTATGTTCAGATGTCTTTTTTCTTAGGACAAGTCAAGGTGCAGAATTTTGAATATGTTGAAGGAAGTGGTTAGATTATGCTTGTAGACCAGCCGAAAGTGAATTACTCCTATTTTCAGGAAGGAGAAAAAAACAACAACAACAACCAAACTTTTGGACTGTTTGCTGGAAAAATTCCAGTTGCATAGAAATTTAGTTTTCTTTTTAACTGCAAAAAATAAGCATCACTTATTTAGATCAAGTTTTACCATGATAATATTATTTATGTTTTGAGTTTGCTCAACATGCTAGTTAAGAATGCCTCTCTCTCATTCTCACTTAGCTCTCTTGTTCTTGTTTCGTGCTGTCCCTGTTGAGAGTCTAAACTATACTGCATCATCAACAAGTTTGATGATTGTTTGAGGATGGTTCCCAACAGGTCAGACCCCTGTTTCCTATTTTGAATATGAAGACAGGTGACAGGATGGTTAAGACGTTCACCTGCCTAACAAGTAAATCTTGAGGTTCTGGGTTTGATTCCCAGCCTTACCCTTTCTTACAAGTTTGACGAGAAAATTGAACTAAAACTAAATGTCAAAAGTCCTTTGGATGAGACTTTAAGCAGAGGCCCTTTGTGCAAATGCACGCAGAACAACTTGCACATGTGTTTGAAAACCTGTTCTGCATTTCAAAAGGGTAGGCAATGTCATGCTATTAGGAGTAGATGACAAAATTTCAAAAAATGCTTGCACACATCGGGTATAAAATCTATAATAACATTATGAGCTGATAACAGCTATATTGCCCAGAAAAGACAACTAGCCTTAGTGCATTTCTTAGGCATATTTTGTGACTTGACACCTCCCCCCCCCCAATTTCACCCAATAAAAGAAATCAAAGTAACTTTCTCTTTATCTCAACAAACTAGAATTTGAAAGAAAAAAATGTTTTACTTTCAAATAAACTTTTCCTAAATACCATTATTGCCTGTCTGAAAATTTCATCCAATGACTTGCAGCATTTTCTCTTTTTTTTCTTTTCTTTTTTTCAAACCAAAATGTGAAGGAAAGAAAAGTTTTACTTTCAAGTAAACTTTTACTCAGTGTTTTAAACATGTGTTTGGAAATTTCATCAAATAATTCACAGCAAACTTTTTTTTTCACTAACCTTTACATCATTATATATGATGAGATGAAAAGCAAGGGAGTTAAATCCACCACCTCTCTATGCCTTGCAAGCTTCTTCAAAAAGCAAGAGTATTATAAGATCTGAGAGTTTACTGCATTGTCTACAGAAACTGAGCTATGAAGAGCCCCCCTTTTTGTTTTTTCAGTCTTTAGGCTAGAGCTCTGAGGTTCACCAATGGTGCGATTTTGTGTATGCAACAGTTCTTGCCCACCATGAGAGAGAGCCATATTCTCACTTTGGGGATGTATGCCGGGTATGTTTGTGTTTCTGTTATCCTTCAAATGCTGACATGAATAACAAGATCCTTAACATGGATATTAGATCTTCTGCATGTGCATACAAACACAAAGGGAATTGAGGAACTAACAGGTCTGTACTTGAAGTTGATCCGGGAGATTGTAAGGGAGAGACAGACAGAGATATATATAGACAGAGGCAGACAAACAGGCACAGACAGTAACAGATGTACATACATATTGACAGAAGCAGACAAACATACACAGACAGTAACAGACAGTAACAGATATACATACAGATAGAAGCAGGCAGACAGACAAACAGACAGACAGAAAATTTGTTCAGCAGAGAAAGGAACAACATCAGTGCATCAGTGATGCTCTTTCTCACAAACAAAAGCAGTCAAAGTGGTGATATTCTCTTTATTTACACAGTCAACATAATACCTGTTCACTTTCGCCTTTTAAGTCAAACAAAATATAAAAAGGCACAGCATAAATGTACACATATTGCTCAACTGGTGTCACAGGTGGAAAAAAAGAGAAACTATTCTCTATTAAGAATGGAGTGTTGCAAAAAGGAAAAAAAAAATCCTCTCAATACACAAAATAAATATGGTTCTTCATGTTGTGCTTATACTTCTCCCTCCTGGTGCTTCCTCCCCCTCCCTCTCCCCCTCCCTCCCTCCCTCCCCATCAAAAGTCCTTTATTGTTGTCAAGAACATCATCCCTTTTTGATAGTACATCCCTTTTTGATATTAGCTGTCCTAGGAACATTGACCTAGCTAAACTGTCCTTAAACTTTCATCAAACAATTTTTTTGGTTGTGTTTCAGACATCAGTTGATGGTGAATAATAATTAAGAAAAAAAAACCAACTACCAAAGTTACAAAGTCGGACTGACATCTTCTTCAATGATGTTATATCAAAATCCGTATCACAAATTAGCTGTAATCAAAAAGAGATCTGAGAAACCCGGGATGCATGCAAAAAAAAAAAAATCACAAAAGTTTTTCAAGCACATGACTTGGGTGCTTCTCTCTGTGGTCCTTGAATCGAAGAGTGAGCCTGGCACAGTGTTCTCTCTCTCACACGGTGATGGGTTTTTCGCTGCCGATGTGCTGGTACTCTGTGTTGTACATCTTGGGGGCGGTGCAGATGGACTTGGTGCCTGCCTGGGGCAGGGTGAAGGGGGTGTCCACAGCGCAGTAGTAGTTCTCCTTCTGCCGCGAGTGGTCCTGCTTCAGGAAGTGGTCTGTGTATTCTGACTTCAGCCCGCTGCAACACAACAGGAGAATTTGGTTTTTTAAAAGGTTAAAAAAGGTAAAAAGGTAAAGGTGTCCCATAACCTAGACGGTTGTAGGGGAGTGAGGCGTCAGAGACCTCAGCTTCTCTAGGGGCCAGCATGTTGAGGGTGGCGCCCATCTCCTCTCCCTTGCTGCTTTACATTCCCTGTCCCTAAAGAGGGCAGGTACCCATTTACAGCTGGGTGAACTGGGGGAACTGTACTGTAGCCAAGGCGCGAAACGGTCACCCATCCAACTGGTAACCATGCTCGACGCTGCTTAACCTTGGCTGGGGGAAAGCCAGCGCTCTGACCACTGAGCTATTCCATCCCGTAAATACTAAATGTAAACAATGCCTGTAACGGACCACAGCTGTCACCCACTTTCAGCTCCTCTCACTGCTAATTAATCCATCCTATCCCAGCCCAGATGCAGCCACCTGGTACTGATTATAGCAGGAACTGACCACACTTGGGACTTGGTCAAACACAATGTTCACAAAAAAAGCGTGAAAATCACTGCAAAAAAAGGCACACACACACAAACACACACACACTCACACAACACACACACATGCACCACGCACGCACGCAGCACGCACGCACGCACGCACGCACACACACACATACACAATTCTTTTTTTTTTCTTTTACTACAGATCCTACCCAGTAAGGGAATGCAGGGAGAAAGAGAGACATTGTTCACAAGCCAGACAAAGCCAGCTGCCTACTTACCCGTGTGGCACCGGCACCATGGCTTTGGGCTGTCGGGGGATTTTTGTGGCCGTGGGGAACACCAAAGTGTCTCTCATGGGCAGTCGTTCCCGGGGCACTGTGTGCTTAGGCAGAGGGCTGCAAACAGGAAGGAAACAGAGGACTGTTAATGCTTTGACTCTGTTTCCACAACAATTTTGAATTCTATGATAAACATGCATTTGGAAAACATGAATGAAAAAGAAGACAGTTATCAAAGTTTTGACTCTGTCTACACAAGTTTGAATTCTAAGATAAACATGCATTTGGAAAACATGAATGAAAAAGAAGACAGTTATCAAAGTTTTGACTCTGTCTACAACAAGTTTGAATTCTAAGATAAACATGCATTTGGAAAACATGAATGAGATAATAGACAGTTATCAAAGTTTTGACTCTGTCTACAACAAGTTTGAATTCTAAGATAAACATGCATTTGGAAAACATGAATGAGATAATAGACAGTTATCAAAGTTTTGACTCTGTCTACAACAAGTTTGAATTCTAAGATAAACATGCATTTGGAAAACATGAATGAAAAGAAGACAGTTATCAAAGTTTTGACTCTGTCTACAACAAGTTTGAATTCTAAGATAAACATGCATTTGGAAAACATGAATGAGATAATAGACAGTTATCAAAGTTTTGACTCTGTCTACAACAAGTTTGAATTCTAAGATAAACATGCATTTGGAAAACATGAATGAGATAATAGACAGTTATCAAAGTTTTGACTCTGTCTACAACAAGTTTGAATTCTGAGATAAACATGCATTTGGAAAACATGAATGAAAAAGAAGACAAAGTTTTGACTCTGTCTACAACAAGTTTGAATTCTAAAATAAACATGCATTTGGAAAACATGAATGAAAAAGAAGACAGTTATCAAAGTTCTGACTATGTCTACAACAAGTTTGAATTCTAAGATAAACATGCATTTGGAAAAAAAATCAATACGAAAGTAGACAGCTATCACAATTTTGATTCTGTCGACACAAGTTCAAAATTTTAAGATAAACATGCATTTTTGAAAACGCAAATGAAGCAGAAGACATCTACACAGTTTTAACTCTGTCTATGCAATTTTGAATTTGAAAAAGAACATGTAATTGAAAAACAGATGGTAAACAGCTTTTAAAAACCCCAAACTTTTGACTCTGTCTACACAAGTTCTAATTCTAAAAGAAAACATGCATTTAGAAAATATAAGCCAGTAGACAGCTAACATTTTTGACTCTGTCTACAGATGTTTAAAACTGTAAATAAATATGCCTTTCAAAAACATAAATCAGATAATGGACAGTTACCAAAGTTCTGACCATTGTTTCCACAAGTTAAATTTATATGTTTGCAGCCATGTGTACAGAAAACTGTGTCTACGACACCTAATAAAGGTCACCTTCTTGATGCATGCATGTACATTGGACACACACATGTGCGCACACACACAGGCAGACAGGCAGGCAGACACACACACACACAAAACACACACAACCACAACACACAAACACACACAACGCCCCCCCCCCCCCCCCTCCACACACACACACTCTTCACACACTATCAAATACATATACCTGCAGGTCTCCACAAAAAACACCCCCCCCCAAAAAAAAAACACACCCACAATTACAGCATGACTCACTTGTGCTTCAAGCCATGGCCCCAAGCTTTAGGATACTCTTCGCATTGCCAGTAGGTGGGCACGTTTTTCTTGGGGTAGGCACTCAGCTCTGCCGGCTTGAAGGAGCGGTGGTCCTTGTGGGTGGTGCTGAGGTATGGGTCCAGGTTGGTGAGGATGCCCTTGTCTCGCACGTAGAAGGGCTGGCCCTGCAGTTTGGGGTTCTGGGTGGAGCCTTCCCCTACCTGTGAATGCGTTACTGGTCAGTGAGGTAAGTGTTTGGGTAAAGAGGGTTTTCTGTGTGTGAGTGTGGTGTGTGTGTGTGTGGGTGTGTGGTGTGTGTGTGTGTGTGTGTGTGTGGGTAGTTGGGGTGGTGGGGTGTGTGTGATGTGTTGTTGTGTGTGTGTGTGTGTGTGTGTGTGTGTGTCATAATATGTTATTTATATCACATGCTTGTATAGTTCAATAGCATACAATGTTTAAGGTATGCCCTGTATAGGCTATGCCTTTAAAAAAATTCCCCCCCCCCGTATTTACATACCATTAAATAGATGTATAAACATCTTTCTTCATATCCACACCACACACACACACACACACACACACACACACACACACACACACACACACACACACACACACACACACACACACACACTCCTCTCTCTCTCTCTCTCTCTCTCTCTCTCTCTCTCTCTTCTCTCTCTCCTCTCCTCTCTCTCCCTCCTCTCCCTTCTCTCCTCCCCCTCTCCCCCACCCCCCCCCACCCCTCTCTCTCTCTCTTAAATCTCTCACCTTTTCTTCCTTCCTTGATCATTAATTATTATTTTTAAGTTTCACACTGACACTACAAACAGAAAAATTCTCCCCTAGCTGTGTCTGTCACCTTGGAGGGCCCCTCTTTGTGGTGGTCCTGCAACTTGAAGCTCTGGGGGTAGTAGACCTCGTCAAAGTG
>CM060337.1:46048265-46105765 GCA_030674155.1 Stramonita haemastoma
AGAGAGAGAGAGAGAGAGAGAGAGAGAGAGAGAGAGAGAGAGAGAGAGAGAGAGAGAGAGGGGAGAGAGAGAGAGAGAGACAAGGCAAGGCAAGGCAAGGCAAGGCAAGGCAAAATTCTTTTATTCGAGGATAATAGATAAGCACTCATGTGCTTTTTTACATCCAGTCCCCGCCCTTTTCAGGGAAAACATCAAGATAAAAAGATACTAAACAGAGAGAGAGAGAGAGAGAGGGGAGAGAGAGAGAGAGAGAGAGAATTTCTCTTTGTACGTAATATATATATATGTGTGTGTGTGTGTGTGTGTGTGTGTGTGTGTGTGTGTGTGTGTGTGTGTGTGTGCGTGCGCGCGTGCTGTGTGTGTGGTGTGTGTGTGTGTGTGTGTGTGTGTGTGTGTGTGTGTGTGTGTGTGTGTGTGTGTGTGAACGTTTTTCTGTGTGTGCATGTGTGTGCCTGTGTGTGTGTGTGTGTGTGTGTGTGTGTGTGTGTGTGTGTGTGTGTGTGTGTGTGTGCGTGCGTGTGTTCGTGCGTGTGCGTGCGTGCGTGTGTGCGTGCGCGCGCGCGCGTGTGTGTAAGATTTTTTCGTCAGTTGCAAAAAATGCTCATTGGGAAATGACATGTATGATTTCAATGGTGGATTTGGGGGTCATTGTTTATCCAGTTTATTTGAATGATGGACTTCCCAAGTGGGACGGGATAGCCTGGTGGTCAGAACATTGGCTCGCAATTTGACCACCGGGGTTCGATTCCCGTTCGAGGGGATTTTTCTCCTGGAGTTCACATCAGTGCTGACTCCACTGCCCTTCGGATGAGACTATAAACCGAGGCCCCGTGTGCGGACGCACGCAGAACATCTTGCGCACACGTTAAATCCTGTTCGGCTTCTCGTAAGAGTAGGCCATTGTGTGCCGGTGGGGACAGATGATATTTACAAATTTGCATACACACGGGGACTAGATGTAAAAAAAAAAAAAGCACACGAGTGCTTATTCCATTATCCTCGATATAAAAGAATAAATAGATAATTCTCACTCACTCACTCACTCACTCAGTCCCATGTCCCAAAGGACGTAGGGGGGACATGAGAGAAGACGCAACGGAGATCTTTTTCCATGCTTCACGATCCTGTGTGGCTAGTAGGAGGCGTTGCAGGGGTTGGGCAGTCCAGTCTTTGATGTTGTCAACCCATGATTTCTTTTGGCGGCCTCTTCTTCTTTTGCCCTCGACTGTTCCTTGCAAGATGGTTTTTGCTAGGGTGTTGTGTCTTGTGGTGTGACCAAACCACATCAGCTTTCTCCTCTTTATGGTGGAGAGCAAAGGCTCTTGGGGGCCCACACGCTTTTTGATTTCCTCTTTCACATAGTTATTGGTCTTGTGTTCTTTGTATGATATTTTGAGGAGTCTTCTGTGGCACTTGTTCTCGAATGCTTGGATTCTTCTCTCTAACTCTGCTGTCAGAGTCCATGATTCACAGCCATATAGGAGGATAGATATTACGAGGGATTTGTAGAGGTGGTATTTGGTGCAGAAGCTGATGTTGTTGCTTCTGATGATCCTCTGGAGTCTGACTAGAGCAGATGTTGCTGTTGCAATGCGAGCTTTCACTTCATTGTTTGATGTGCCATCTTTTGTTAGAATGGAGCCTAAGTATTTGAATTGGCTCACCTCTTCCAATATTTCTCCATTCATCTTTATTTCCGTGCTGTCATTACTCGCGCTGTTGACCATGATCTTCGATTTCTCTGTACTGACCTCCATGCCGTATGCGCTCGCTCGGTCTGTTAGACTGTCTGTGAGGATTTGCAGTTCTTGTTTGCTGCTGCCCATGAGGTCAATGTCATCTGCAAATCTGAGGTTGCAAAGGGTCTTCCACCAATGGAGATGGAAGTGTGGTGGTTTTGCAGTGTCTCTGTCATGATGTTTTCGAGGAAGAGGTTGAAGAGTACAGGTGAGAGAAGGCAGCCCTGGCGGACTCCAACCGTGGTCTTGAAGAACTCGCCCACGTGGTTGTTCATGAAAACTGCACTTCTTGCATTCTCGTACAGAGCCTTGATGACTTCAATTAGGCAGTTGTCAATGTTGAAGTGCCTGAGTACTTGCCAGAGGCCGTCATGCCATACCCTGTCAAAGGCCTTTTTGAAGTCTATAAAATTGTGGTACAAGTCTTTTTGGTGTTGGAGATGCTTCTCTATCAGAATTCTCAGGTTGAAAATTTGTTCCATTGTGCTGCGTTTTGGTCTAAAGCCCGCTTGTTCTTCTGCCAGGAGTTTTTCTGCTTGGTTTTTCAGTCTGTTGAGGACTACCTGCAGCATGATCTTGCTAGGATGGCTTATGAGACTGATGGTTCTGTAGTTCTGGCATTGCTTGAGGTTTCCTTTCTTTGGCAGGGGTATTACAAGAGACTGTGTCCATTCTTTTGGCCATTCTTTGGTGTCGTGGATCTTCTGACAAAGGTCTGTGAATCGCCTTGCTGTTTCATTCCCTCCATTTTTTATGAGTTCAGCTGGGATGTTATCGATTCCAGGGGACTTCCCCTTCTTCAATTGCTTAATAGCTGTGTCTACTTCACACCTTAGTATTGGTGGGTCTTTATCTTGGTGTTCAGGGGGTTTGTTGGAAACTATGTTGGTATCTGGGCGTAGTGGGTAGTTATACAATCCCTCACAGTATTCTGTCCAGCGCTGGAGGATGGCATTGTTTTCCGTTAAAAGATTTCCTTCTTTGTCTTCAATAACAGAGGCTTTAGGCTGTGTGGTTTTCGTTAGTGCTTTCAGAGTGTTGTAAGCTGTTTTGCTGTTTCCCTTGGCCATTCCATCTTCGATGTTGTTGCATTGTTCTTCTATCCACGCTTCTTTGGCTTCTCTCATCTTTTTCCTCACTTCTCTGTGGCTATCCATGTACTTGTTGTTGGCTTCTTGACTTGTGAACTTTTGCTTCTTAAGTTCTCTTCTTTTGTCGCAGAGGTCAAGAACCTCATTTGTCACCCAGGGTTGTTTCTTTGTTCTGCTTCTGCCTAATGTTTCTTCTGCTGCTGTCGTTAGCACTTCTTTGATGTTGTTGGCTAATGTGTTCACATCATTGTCAATGGCTGTGAGTGCGGCGAACTTTCCTCCAATGTTGGCTTGGAAGATCTCAACCACTGTTGGGTCTTTGAGTTTTTCCAGGTCGAATCTTATGCGTGGGCTTTTTGGCTGTTGTTTTGCTTTCAGTTTCAGCCTGATGGTGGTAAGTACAAGGTCGTGGTCACTGCCAATGTCAGCTCCTGGGAATGTTCTTGTATTTGCCTTGTTTATGCTGGATTTGAATCTTTGGGGTGGCAGAATGTAGTCAATTTGATTATGAATCAGACCATTTGGTGAGTGCCAGGTTGATGTTCTAGATGGCTTGTGAGGGTGGAGTGTGTTAGCCAGAGTTAGTTTGTGCTTCTTTGCGAATTCCAGCAGCCGCTGTCCTCTGTCATTTGTTTCTCCCAGTCCAAAGCGTCCTGTGGTTCCTGCCCAGGTGTCATAGGCATCAGGTCCCACCTTAGCATTCCAATCGCCTTCCACAATAAGGATGTCTTTTTTGGGCGTTTTGGAGATGACGTTTTCAAGTTCTTCATAGAATTCTTCTATCTGGTCATCATCGTAGTCAGATGTTGGAGCATACACTTGGATGATGGTGAGATTCTGGGGTTTTGCAGAGACTCTGATTGAGATGAGTCTGCTGGATATTGGTGTGCAGTTGATGATGCTTGACACAATCTCTTTCCTGACAATGAAGCCTACTCCGTGTTGGTGTAGTTTCTCATCTCCACTGTACCATATTTTGTGGCCGTCTTGCGTGGTTGTTTCTCCGAAGCCAGTCCATCTGACTTCCGCAAGCCCTAGGATGTCCCATTTATACTTCTGTAATTCATGTGTGAGTTCCTGTACTCTTCCTGTTTGGTACAGAGTTCTAACATTCCATGTACCAATGGTTACCAATTTAATAGATAATTAAATAGATAAATAAAGCTGCTTTGAGGAAATCAGTCTTATTACTCCCAGAATGTCAGGGCCCTCAGGTTCGTTGATGAGGAATTGCTCAGACCACTCCTGCAATCCAGTTCAGACATCGGCACAATGGCAGATCTGACGACAGTCTTGTCCAACATGTCTGACGGCAGCAAGACAACAAAGTTGTAGGTACAAGGCCTCATCCAAGCTCTGATTATCATCATGACATTGGTCAGGAGAGAGATAGATTGATTGATTTATTCTTTTATATCGAGGATAATGGAATAAGCACTCTTGTGCTTTTTTACATCCAGAGAGAGAGAGAGAGAGAGAGGAGAGAGAGAGAGAGAGAGAGAGAGAGAGAGAGAGAAGAGAGAGAGAGAGATGGCTTTTTTTTTAAAGGCATATATTTAATCCTTCTGAAATTCAATGAGGTATGACATTGTCAGCATTATCCTTTTGTGGCAGGGTTGGTTTTTTTTTTTTTTTACATAGAAAAATGTACCCATGTTTTCAACTGTATTATTATTTTTTTATATGACAAAAGATATTTTCTACATTTTATTTATTGTTTTTATTGGTGGTCAGCTCTACCCCCCCCCCCCCCCTATCACCCCCTGAAGGGGAGAAGGGGGGGAAAAAATGTACAGAACAAAAAGCGGTTATAACCAGTGACGTCACAGAAACTTCAGAAGATTTGAACACAGAATTAATGTGATGTTTCTTGGTTGTTTTGTGTCGTTGTTGGGGTTATTTTGTGTTTGTTTGGTTTGGCCGGTTGGTTTTTCAGGGGTGGGGTAGGGGTGTACTGCTGGGATAGCTCAGTGGTCAGAGCACTCGCTTTCCCCCAACCAAGGTTAAGCAGCATTGAGCGTGGTTACCAAGTGGATGGGTGACTGTTTGGGCGCTTTGACTTCAGAAAGTATCCCCAGTTCACCCAGTTGTCAATGGGTACCTGCCCTTTTTAGGGTCAGAGAAGGTAAAGCAGCAAGAGAGAGGGGATGGGCGCCGCCTTCAACATGCTGGCCCCCTAGAGAAGCTGAGGTCTCTGATGCCTTGCGCCCCTACCACCATGTAGGTTATGGGACACCTTTACCTGTATATATATTAAAAATATATATATATGTATATATATATATAATATGTACTCGCACAACACCTACACCTCTTGTTCTTTATGTCTTAGCGTGTCCAGACGTTATTGCTGAATGAAGCAATAAAAAAAAGGGAGTGTATGGGACAAATCTTCTGTGGAACTCGCTCTCAAAAGACAGAAGGGCATGATCGTAGTGTGAACCCTTACCTAGCCTCATCGCTCTGTATGATACCACATGAATGGAGAACACGCCCTGACCTAACGTGAAGAAAAAGCCTGGTAAAGGAGAGGTAAAGGTGTACCCATAACCTTTCCAGATGGTGTTCATTTTTGACAGTGCTGTTATTGTCTGTGCAATCCTGCATACTACCTCTGGCTTAGACCCTTTGTCCGATACGAGGGCTCCCAAGTTCAAAGCTTCAAGTACTTGGGAGCCGTCGTATCAGACAAGGGGTCCAAGCCAGAGGTAGTATGCAGGATAGCACAGACAATTACAGCACTGTGAAAACTGAACACCGACTGGAAAGATAAAAATATCTCACTTAAGTCCAAGATCAGACGAATGCGCTTCCTTGTCATATCCACATTCCTGTATGCCTGTGAATCATGGACCTTGAATGCAGATATGGAGAGAAGAGTACAGGCAAGAGAGATGAGATGCTTCCGGAGACTCCTTGGCATCTCCTACAGAGACCACATAAGCAACGAAAACGTGCATAACAGAATCCAGCAAACCATTGGTCCCTACGAAAATCTTCTTTCAATCATAAAGAAGCGTAAACTTAAATGGTATGGGCATGTCACAAGATCAAAAGGCTTGCAAAAAAAACAATACTGCAAGGCACTGGCCAAGGAGGAAGAAAAAGAGGCAGACCAAAGAAGAGATGGGAGGACATCAGCGAATGGACAGTTCTTCTTCTTCTTCTTCTTCTTCTTCTTCTTCTTCTTCTTCTTCTTCTTCTTCTTCTTCTTCTTCTTCTTCTTCTTCTTCTTCTATCCCATAGTCTGTTTAGACCGTAGGGGCGCCACGGAAGACCTCTCAACCAGCTCTCTCCATTTCCCTATGTCCTCGACCTTTCTCAGGGTGTCACTCAGCCTGAGGCCCGTCCACTCTCGGAAGTTGTCCTCCCGTCTCTTTCTCTGCCTGCCTCTCCTTCTCCCGCCTTGCACGGTTCCTTGCAGAATCATCTTGGCAAGCCCTGTTGATCTTGCGACGTGCCCATACCACTTCAGTTTGCGTTTTTTGACTGTGGTCAGATCTTCAAAGGGCCCGATGGCTTGACCGATTCTGATTCTCACTTCCTCGTTAGTAATGTGGTCTTTGTAAGAGATGCCAAGGAGTCTGCAAAAGCATCTCATCTCTGTGGCCTGTATTCTCCTCTCCAGATGTGCTGTGAGGGTCCATGACTCACAAGCATACAGGAATATTGAGATGACCAGAGTGCGTATCAGCCTGATCTTTGAGCTGAGCGAGATGTTCCTGTTCTTCCAAATGGTCTTCAATTTTGTCAGTGCTGTAACTGTCTGTACAATCCTTGCGAGTATTTCAGGCTTGGATCCCTTGTCTGTTACAACTGCTCCCAGATATTTGAAGCTTTGTGCCGTTTCCAAATTCTGACCACCGACCCTGATGTTGGTGTTGATGCCGTTGATGTTGTTGGTCATCAGCTTGGTCTTCTGCGCACTGATCTCCATGCCATAGAAGAACATTGGAGAAACATCAACCCATGAAGGCCACAAACTATACTTCAGTGGGAAAGAGGACAAACATGAACAAGGCGTTGGGTTTCTGGTTCACAAAGACATTGTGAACAGTGTCATGGGTTGCCGACCAATCTCTAGCAGGCTTATCACCATTCGCCTGAGGACAACTCCTTTCAACATCACCATTATCCAGGCATATGCCCCAACATCGAGCCACGATGATGACGAGGTAGAAGACTTCTATGAACAGCTGCAAGAAGTTTTAGATCAGACCCCCAAGAAAGACATCCTTGTTGTACAAGGTGATTGGAATGCCAAAGTAGGAGAAGATGCTTGCAAGAACTGGTGTGGCACATGTGGGCGATATTGTAACAAAGAGACTAATGAAAGAGGCTTGAGACTCCTGGACAGTTCTAGAACTCAACAAAACCCTGAAAAAGGCAGAACAGAGAGAGGAATGGAGGGAACTGGTTGTCAAGTCTTCAGGGGTGCCCCCAGGGTCGCCAGACTAAGGGATAGATAGACAGATTATTTCGAGGATAAAGGAATAATCGCCCATGTGCTTTTTTGCATCCAGTTACCGTGTGTGTGCAGTTTTGTCAATTTTGTCATCCGTTCCCACCGGCACACAATGGCCTACTCTTCTAAATAGGGGAACGAATTTTAACGTGTGTGCAAGATGTTTTACATGCGTTCATTTGTTGTTGTGATTGATTAAACATCCCAGCTATTCTACTCCTTTCTCCTTGCCCCCCCCCCCCCCCCCAAACTTCCCATCTTGCTACTGTGTCCATACTCCCTTTTTGTCCACCTTTACAATCTAGGGAGAGTGGGGGCACCCCCCCAAAAAAACACAAAAAAACAAAAACAAACAACCCCCACTGCGCTGACATCCTGTAGCAACATCAAGGTAAACACAGGTCACTTTAGAAACAAACACCAAAAAAACCCCACCCCAAAACAAAACCCCCCACAAAAACAAAAAAAAACTGGATTAGAACTTGTTGATCGGTCAGAATAATGAGAAAACACATAAGAGTTATCCCTCTTGGTCGCTTAACATGGCGCGCTCTTAGCAGGTGAGCATGAGTTCAATGTTGGGGTTAACGCCAGCTGAAGGAGTAATTTGTGAATTTTAGGTGTTAGGCTGTAGTCTGCAGTTTTGTTTTAAGTTCTCAGATGGCTGCACACATACTATCAGGAGGTAATTATTTTCAGTCGCCTTTTTTCATGGTATTGAATTTGAAATTTTCACAGGGCTACAATGACAATGGAAGACGTGGACACTAGCATTTACAAGCTTCCGGTTTCAAATTTCAGGCTTAAATTTTTAAAAATTTTTTTTTTAATGTCTAACGTACGTCAGTTTTATTTCCTTACTATGTATTAGGAAAAGGTTTCTCTGCGAGATTTTCGAGTCCCAGGTTCATCAATGACATGGTGAGATTTTGGGTATCTTTGGGTATGTTAGTGACACACATGTTTATGTCTGTTAACAGACACTGGCTGGCTGTGATGGACCTTGTCACCAAAGGACACTAGGATGAAGGTGTCAGCACTACAGTCCTGCAGAGTTCAGGACATCTTTACTGTATGTATTTCTTTCTTAGGATCTCTGTTGAGGTATGGAGAAGGGATGATAAAATAAAAATACTTTAGCAGTGCTAAAGACTTGAAGGGCTTCTTGACTTGGTGTCTGGGACCAGAAGGTATGCTGGTCTTGGACTGTTGAATTGTGATACTTTTAATCCAATGCTTGTACAGTTTGTGCATGAGATTGAGAATTTTCAGGTTTTTCAAGGCTGAACAACTGCAGAGACAACATTTTAAAAAAAATATTGAGTCGAGTCTACACAAAGTTAAGTAAATTAAACCAAAATAAATGGAGTGCAATGCAAGGCAGTGCATTGCAAAAGACAGACAAAATAAAAATAAAAACGGTATAAATCAAAGAGGGAAATAAACCAAACAATGGATTAAAAAGGAAAACAACTGAAAATTGAAAAAAAAACCCCAATAGAGCTCTTGTGTAAAGAAAGCCATTTCAAAACAGGACCAAGCAAAACAAAGCAAACAAACGAAAAAACTAAAAATGGAAAATTGAAAAGGGGGGAGGGGGAAAAGAGACAAACACTGCAAGGACTCCCTAGGTTCGTGGCTGTGTTCTGGTGCTGCATGTAAACAAAGCTCCAGGTCACCTTCAGGCTGTGAGTACATTGGAATTTGCCTGGATACAGTTGTTGTGGGGTAAGTTTGGAATGAGTGATGTGAGAACAACTGGACTGGTGCTTGGCAGATGATGAAATAATAAACCTGTGAGATGAACTAAAAGAAACAATTAAAAATAAAATAACCCATTAAAACGAAATGGGGATAAAAAAGAAAACTGAACATTGCATATACTGAACTAAACATAATAAACTGAAATAAAATGAGACAACCCTAAAAACAAAAAATAAAACCAAACAAAAAATTCCAATCCAATAATGGAAAAATCGCATTCATGAAATACTCCCTAATAAAAAAGAAAACAAACTAAAAGAACAACCCTCCACACCCCACCCAAAATCCAAATCGGGCAAACCAAGTGCATAACTCATCATCGGCATCATCATCAGTTTGTTGACCAAGATGGTCATCATCATCATCATCATCATCATCATCATCATCATCATCATCAGTCCCTTGACAAGAGGGTTATCAGAGGGACAGAGCATTACAGCAGGCAACAGTTGTTTTCCAGGCTGGTCTGTATTCAGCCTTTCACAGCAGTACTGACATTTCTGGTTTGAAAGCTGGACCAGCAGCTTATTATGTATATATATGTTTTTTTCTGAATAATGATCTCTTTTACCAGGAACTAGATGAGGTTCAGACAGTTTCAGACAGGCCCAGCACCATCAGAAGCCTTCTTCATCACTTCAGCCATAAGGTACAGATTAATCCTCTTTTTAATATCTTTCTGTCTTGTCTGATCTTTGTACAAATCTGTAAGTTATCTAAATACTGTAGTTTCCATAAGGTACAGATTAATTCTTTTTATATATATATCTTTCTGTCTTGTCCGATCTTTGCGCATATGTATAAGTTATTTAAATACTGTAGTTTTCAGGTTGTTTTTATTCTGCCCCCTTTTCTCTGTGTGTTTTTTTTGTCATTGCAGGATGGCTTGCATTCTTGTCTGTTTTTTATCTGCCATTTCTTTCTGTCTTTATCTGCCATTCTATCTTTATCTGCTTTCTGTCTGTCTGTTATCTGCCATTTCTGTCTGTCTGTTATCTGCATTTCTGTCTGTTATCTGCATTTCTGTCTGTCTGTTATCTGGCATTTCTGTCTGTTATCTGCATTTCTGACTGTCTTTTGCCATTTTTCTGGAAAGGGGGGCATGCATTTCATTTTGAAAATGTTTAATGCCATGCGGAAAATTAGTTTGTTCACAGAGAAACTGCTACCAAGGAGTATGTGTAGGAGTAGGAGTACTGACAGCGTTCCTACCAGCATGAAGGAGAACCAAGGACAGGTAAGTAAAGGAGTCCTCTGTCACTCAAATGGTTTATGAATAAAATTACTATGCAGTCTGAAAAGTGGGATATTCTTTCCTCGGGTTCATTGGTGGTTTTGAGATCTTGGGCACATAATCTACAGCTGTGTCCAGCAGTGTTTGTTGAATAATTAATATTTATAAGATGAGGTTGTATTTTAGAGATTGCTTTTGTATGTTTTGTATTTTTATGATTTATCAGATGAATTCATTACGCTATATTTTTTGGGGGGGAGGGATGTTGGTCAAGTATAAACTTCATCAGTTTGAAAGTATTGTGGCCATGTAATTGTATAGTAAGTGTGTATGAGACTTTTACCATTTTCAGTGTGACTGATGACGATTTACTGCTTTCAGGATCTTTAGTGCTGGAAACAAGTGCCAAGGAACAGTCATCTCAAGCTGCATCCTGTCTTCACAGAGGTATTCTTCTGCATACTTAGCTGTGAGCTTTTTTGTATGTTTGGGTTATTTTTCATTTCTGTTTCATAATGACTGATTTTTTTCTGATTGTTTTCTGTGTTATTTGTTTTTGCCTTTGTTAGACATTTGTATATGTGTCATTTATCTTGATTATAAGTTAGAAGTTTATAAGTTATAGTGGTATTTTTCATGATTTTGTCAAACTTGCTGCTCCTGCTAAAAGACTGTCTCGCTTAGGTAAAAACTCTGGAGGTGTTCTATTGCTAGTAAGAAAATCCTTGTCAGCTTTTATCTCAGAAATCAACAGTAATTTATTTTTGTCTCTAATTTCTGTGTGATTAAAATTTTTTTTTGTTAGTTACTGTTACGTGTACAATCATTTGTTTCTGCATTTTCGTTGTCATTTTGGGTTGTGGTTACTTTGTTTTGTGCTGGCTGTCTCTTTCATGATGGACACCTGTTTGACCAAACACTATGTAAGTGCAATCAGCTGTGGTCATGTTAGTGTTATGAGATGAGGTGAGTGACCTGTCTGTGTTAGTTATTTACACATTTACCTCTTGTGTCTTTTGTCGCTTACTGTTCATGCTTTTTAAAATAAAGAAAAAAAGCTATTTTTACTTAAATGATGTCCATGTGTGTTACCAGGTATCATGGAAGCCTGACCAGCAGTGGTCAAGTTCAGCACCTGCCTCAGACAGCGGTCACTAAGGAAACATCATGACACTTGGTAACTTTGGGTTTGTTTAGTTGTAGTCGTGATGTTGTGTGTATGTTAGTATTTGTTTATGTGATGCATGTCTTTTTGTCTATCATTCTTTGTGACGTTGTGTATGTGTATGCTAGTATTTGTTTATGTGATGCATGTGTCTTTTGTCTGTCATTCTTTGTGACATTTTGTGTGTATGGTAGTAGTATTTGTTTATGTGATGCTTTTGTGTATCATCCATTCTGCCCGCCTGTCTCTGTATTGTGTGTATTTGCATTTCTGTCTTCTCCCATTTTCGTTCTGTCTGTCTTCCTGTGGGTCTGAATTTTAACATGGAAGATATTTCACTGCTGTGTGATAGAATCTGTCTGTCATCAGATAGCTGCTATGTGATAGAATCAGTCTGTCTTCATGTTTCACTGCTGTGTGATAGAATCAGTCTGTCATCAGACAGCTGCTATGTGATAGAATCTGTCTGTCTTCATGTTTCACTGCTATGTGATAGAATCAGTCTGTCTTCATGTTTCACTGCTATGTGATAGAATCAGTCTGTCTTCATGTTTCATTGCTATGTGATAGAATCAGTCTTGTCTTCATGTTTCACTGCTATGTGATAGAATCAGTCTGTTTTCATGTTTCACTGCTGTGTGATAGAATCAGTCTGTCATCATGTTTCACTGCTGTATGATAGAATCAGTCTGTCATCATGTTTCACTGCTATGTGATAGAATCAGTCTTGTCATCATGTTTCACTGCTATGTGATAGAATCAGTCTGTCATCAGATAGCTGCTGCCGCTGATGTCAACACCTGCCAGCATTCAGGGGGAACAACTTCTGTGACAATGTAGGTGAGAAAATCACTGAACTTCTGTGACAGCAAAAATGGCAGGATGAGAAAATGACTGAACTCATCCATTCAGCCCCAAAATAGTTTTGGTCACTAGTTCATTGACATGTAAAGGCTCTTACAGCAGCTTTCACTGTGTTCTTCAGTGTGACGACAGAAAAACCAACAAGTGAAATGTTCAGGAAACAACATAGTTTTTGATTTGCATTTTCAACATTTTTAATTGTTCTCGTGTACATTGGTCAGCTGTTTCTGGGGGGAAAGCTTGCAATGGAGGGGTTGAAGATAGATTGTGACATTGTTTTGAGGTAATCCTTGTGGATTTCATCTTTGAAAATGTTAAGTCGTTTAAATATCTAAGCAAATAATGCAATGGTGAATTTTTTACAGGGCTGTAAAGAATAAAAGATCTGTAAGGAACATTAATTTCGTGTTTCAAAAAAATGATCAGATGACTGTAATGTGTAAGCCAAGGAAGCGAAGAAATGTTCAGTGTAGCTTATCATTTGTTGTTACTTTCAGGAACTGTGGGGGTGAGAACTGAATCCAGTGACCAGGAATGGGCGTCCACACCATGCAACTCCTGCTAACTCATCCAGGGCCCAGTGCTGAAATTAACACGCCCCCTTCTTCCTTTTACCAAGTCCAAGTGTGGTCAGTTCCTGCTATGATCAGCACCAGCTGGGATGGGATGGGATGGATGGACAGCAGCTGAGAGGAGTGAAAGTGGAAACTGACTGACAACTGCGCATCATGGTGGAACGACAGCCGTCACGAACATCTTGGTGGAGGAGTGGAATGATCACACTGTGTACAGGTAAAGTGTGAGATAAAAAAGAAAGCAGGGTTTTGTAAATGTGAAAGCATCTTTAAAGGATAACTGAATTTGTCAAGTTTCTAAGAACTGAGTCTCATTCAGGTATTTGACTTAATGAAGCAAAACATAAAACCATGATGGTTTTGAAGTGTCATTAATGCATTTTGTAAAATCATAACATTGAGTCATTTTGATATTTTAAACAATGAGATTAAAAATAAAGTGAAATTGACCATTTAGGTATTTGACCTCATGAAGCAAATTATGAAACGGTGATGATGTTTTTGAAGAAAAATGAATTTATTTCGTGATGAAATCATAACATTGAATTATTTTGATATTTGAATCGACAAATTTAATAATGATTTGCAGCAATATTATATAAAAAAGAATTTATTCTG
Organism: Stramonita haemastoma; assembly: GCA_030674155.1. Taxonomy (NCBI): domain Eukaryota; kingdom Metazoa; phylum Mollusca; class Gastropoda; order Neogastropoda; family Muricidae; genus Stramonita; species Stramonita haemastoma. The sequence goes on from CM060337.1 coordinate 46,061,781, forward strand.
CTTCAAAGGGAATAAAGAAAAAATTATCTTTGTATTTTAGCAAGTAAAGCAAATGACAAATCATATGACCATGTCTTTTCATTTCAATATTTAATATCCCTAGGCTGGGGGGGCATAAGTGACATGTTCAGAAAACGGTTCATTGGTGATGTGAATTTGCTTGCAGGAAGCAGGATCACGGTAACATCTGGACAAACCCCAGGTTGAAAAGAAAGATTTGTGTTTTGTACATGGTAGATTACTTTATGTCACAGAGCTGTATAGTCTCTATGTGAAATAATATCTTCTTGAATACACTGCAAGTATAGCAAAAAGTTTTGTGATGAAATACTTTGCAAAAGAAAATGGAAATGCTTTTTTGTTGGTGGAGATGTCAAGTGTACACTGTCAGCTTAATCAATCAGCAGAAAAATCAAAATAATACTTGCCTCAGGTGAGGATTTTTGTCTCCATTTTCAGAGCGATAAAGCAACAAAAAATAAAGCAATTTACTGCATTCAAATCAGACTGTAAAACTGAGAATATTTAATTTTACAAAAAAAAAAGGAAATATAATTATATATATTTACAGTTTGTAATTTTGAATGTTGGAAGACGGTGCTTAAGAGAATATGTTAATTCCTGATGTACATATACATCTAAGTGTTTGAATCAAACTGTTGTAGTCTCTGAACTTACTGAAGCTACTGACTGCTTTCAGGAGCTGTGGAGCCAGAATCAAGTGCCCAAGAATCTGCTGTGGACAAGTCACCGGGGACTGAACAGGTATGGTTTTATTTCCTCTTCTCTGTCTGTACTGTACTTATTTCACTGGCCAGTCTTCAATCTTGCTTTTATGAAGAATGCCTTTGAAAATGAAATCTTGGAAAATTGTGAAATTTTTATCAGCACCACAGTGTAGCAAAAGTGATTGCATTCTTAAAACCAACAAAAACTGTTAGAGCAGAAGTGTTACAACACCATGGTCTGTACTGCAGTTCGGAATGTACATGATACCCCACCTCTGAAAACAGGAACACTGATACAGGAATGTAGTGGATTCCAAGATATATCATAATCAGTACTCACACACAGTGAATTAAATAGTCGTTTAGTATATACAGGGTTTGTACATGAGCCTGGGAGTCTAAAACAGTGGTGGGAAAATTCTAGGAAATATCAGGAGTCTGTTTGCCTGTAGGAGACCTGCCTATCTGACTTTTTGAAAAATAGATATATTGACCCCAGATATGAAAATCTATATTTACTGACAAAAATTGACTTTGACAACCACAAGAAAAGGAGAAAAAAGTGAAACCGTGACAAACAGTATAAGAGATGTAACTCTTCTATGCTGATTTCTTCCTTTCTCTGCATTACGTCAAAGTCATTACTAGATAGCAAGTGGACTCTCTCTCTCTCTCTCTCTCTCTCTCCTCTCTCTTCTCTCTCTCCCCTCCTCTCTCTCCTCTCTCTCTCTCTCTCTCTCTCTCCTCTCTCACACCACACACACACACACACACACACACACACACACACACACACACACCACACACACCACACACACACACACACACACACACACACACACACACACACACACACACACACACACACACACACACCACAACACACACAGCCTTAAGAAAAACGCACTTTTCCATCTGTTTTTCTGTATGCCTCTTCATATCACACCGCATGTACTAAGGCATTTACAGAAGTAAAAACTACTTTTTGTGAAAAACTAGCCTCCGACTCAAAACTTGGTGATTTTGTACAAATCTGGTGAGTTTGAAATGTATTTATTTTTCAGTAAACACTGTACCCCCTCAGTCCTTTGACATGAGCTAGCTTCCTAACCGCAATATGCATGTGTGGGGTCAACACTGTAGGAACACAAGCAATCCTCATTTGATGATCATTTCCAACTTTCTTGTTGACTACTTGGCATTTCTCTATGTCCTCAATCCCCAAAACAAGTGCACAGTGCAGTTTTTTATACTGAAAAAAAATCTGTGAAAATCAACAAAACTTTTTTTCTGACCTGCACTCTAAGACAGGAGTGTAGCCAGTTTACATAAAAAAGTTTATGCCTGATAATATTTGTCTTGATGTTACTTCTATAGGCAATTCTGAGTACAAGCGCACTAACCGCAATGTTCTCATGCCAGTAGCACCTGAGCTAGGGCTGTTTGAAGATGCACATTCTGCCGCCCAGGCAGCATTGAGAGCTGCTTTAACAGATGGCAACATGCTACTTTGGATCACAAATGTACCAAGTAAATGTTAAGATACAGGCATAGTTTTTTTTTTTTTTTACAGTAAGCTAGCCCTATGTAATAAGCAACCGGAATTGTATTGGAAAAGGTGACAGAATAAGAGAGAATATTTTTTTGTCTTCTTTTAAAAATTTTTTTTTTAACCTTCCCCCCTAATACAGGTAACTTTTACATGTGGCATCTTTGACACACTAGCATGGGTACAAATACTCTCCAATTTTGATTACATTAAGACAGATATAACTGGAAATACTGTAAAGTCCAAATCTGTAAAGAAAAGCCTGCTACTTTTATAAGGGAAAAGGAGGCCCTTTTCAATATCAACCCCTCATTTGGATTTCTCCCCTTTGCGACAGGCCAACAGACTGGTTCTACAGTGATACAAGCACTCCTCTTCCACAGGAATGTCTGGCATGAAATAAGGCAATGCAATCCAGATATCAGTGTCTATAGTGTCTGAAACCTATTTCAGAACTGACTTTTTATGAGTTTTCCCCTTATAATATCCCTGTTGAAAATGTGCTAACAGTAAAACAAACTGTTCTTTGCATGGGTAAGTCTACTCTCTTTGAAAGTAGCTGCAATTCACAGGTGTAGGTAATGGTCTTATCATTTTTAGTAAGTAAAGAGGATTCAAAGTGTTCATGAAAGGCTGAACACCTGCCAAGTGGTGCTTCTTGGCTCAGATTTTACTTCTTCTGACAGAATGAGAAGCTTCTCCACTGTGTAAATATACTGCATAAAGAGGTGGGCATAAACATAAGTTGGCAATTTGATACGTCTCAAAACAACACACACAGATTTTTTTTTTTTTATTGCCTATATCAACATCTATCTGTCCACCCATTAATCACCCAAGGTCCCACTCCCACCCAGACTGCATGCCCCTCCCCCCCCCCCCCCAGTGTGTGGAGATACACAAACATAACATACATATGGTGATACAAAAATCAAACACAGGTATAACCTGCATTGTTTTGTGAACTACACTCACCCTACACACACACTTTACGTCTCTCCTTCCCTGATTTCTCATGTCACTGCTTTAGGTGGTAACATTTTTCGATGTTATTCTCTGGAGCATACCGTTTTGTAATATTTGTAATATTAGTTTGTAATGTTAGTTTGTAATGTCAGTTTCTAATGTCAGTTTGTAATGTCAGTTTCTTAGAGGCTCAATTTTGTTCATGTTGGGTTTAGATTGACAAATCATCATCGCTTTATTTTTTTTTCCCATTTCACTTTTTTTCATTGTTTTTTTTTCTTAAAGAATAGGACGGGGAAATTGATGCAAATTCAAAATATGGGGACGTTAAAATTTTTTTTATTAAAATCTCTACGATATATATCAGTTGCGAGGGCGGTATAGCCTTGTGGTCAGAACATTGTGCTGGCAGTTTGATGACCCAGGTTGGATTCCCGTTCAAGGGGATTTTCCCCCTGGAGTTTGCATCAGTGCTCACTCCACTCTCCCCGAAAGTCTTTCGGATGAGTCTGTAAACCGAGGCCCCTTGTGGAAATGCATGCAGAACATCTTACGCACACATTCAATCCTGTTCCACTTTTTGTAAGAGTAGGCTATTGTGTGCTGGTTGGAACAGATGACAATATTTACAAAATTGCATACACATGGGGACTAGATGAATAAAAGTACATGAGTGCTTCTTCCATTATCCTCGATGTAAAAGAATAAAAAAAATAAAAAATAAACACACACACACACACACACACACACACACACACACACACACACACACACACACACACGCACGCACACACCACTTCCTCTTTGTTGTCTTGCTACTTGCTAGGATAGATTGTTGACAAAGTTTAACTAATGAAAGTTGCTTAAAACTCTGTGTAAGCAAAGCAGAGCCCTCAGAATGTTTCTTTTTATCTCCAGAAGGAGGAGGACATCACCAGGCTTCAAGGACACCACAGTGCATCAGGAGGACGCTTCTTTCATCATCACCAAGGACATTTCATTGTGCAAAACCTCCTCCATTACTTTGTGGAACCGGACACTGCAACTTTCAAAGTGAATTGTGCGAAACCTGGGGAGAAACGACGACATGAAACGGGAGTGGTGTGTACTTGTGCAAAACCTCTATTACTTTTTTTGCTTAAAAAAAAATAATCTTTTTTTGTTTTTGTTGCTGCCTCATCTTCTGTGACATCCCCGTCCTGCTGTTCCCACGCTGCTCATTCCAATCTCCCTGCCACAGCCATACCCAGATTTGTTATGTCTCATCCTCAGGGTCATAGGTCCACAGGGAGCCCATCAATATCAGGCCTCCGTAGGGCCACCAGCCAGAGGGGCCCTGGACTGCTGCTGGGTAACTTGGGTGGTGTTCATTCATGCCTGTTCTGAGTTAACATCTGCAGTGCACCACCTACTAAGCCCCCTACTAATGACAGTATTAGCTCAGTCGCTGAGCCAGACTGAGTGAGTCACCCACCCAACAACCGTACCCCGCGAACCTCCAACCTCAAATGCTTTGACACAAACTCACCACAGGCACAGAAGTGTATGGGGAAACAGAATCTGGGGTCACCATGAGACCAGAGCAAGGGGAGCCACTGAATTGGCTTTTTTTTTTTATTGCATGATATCAATGGTAATGAATATGATGTAATGATGCTGCTATGGAAGTGCATGTGCTTTGAGACTACTTAACAGGGTTGTACTCTTCTCTTACTATCATATATCCTGGCGTCAACTAGGCCCGAGAGATACAGACACCTGCAGTGTTGGTCAGGTAATCAGAGCAACACTCTCAAACTCACATCGGTAAAATGGATGAATCTTGACTGTGTGGTCCCAGTCTCCCCACCAAGCCCACAGCACACTCACTCTGGGTAGGAGCCGGCTGGAGTCCGAAAAATCCGTATCTCTTAAGGGATTCGAACCCGAGACCTTCCATTCAGAAATCCAAGGCGCTAACCACTGAACAGTGGTGGCTGGTGAAATCACTCTATTTGTTAAGAAACTCTTGACCTGAGAAGCTTCTGAATGCTTACAAGACACTCAGTAATTTTTGTTAAAGATGAAAATGTGATCATTTTAACCAACTGTGGATGGTATGTGATTTACAGAATGTGATCAAGGTTTTGAATTGAGTTTTGGGAGTTATTTTTTTTAAGACATGTGTTGTATATTGTCTTTAGTAATTTGTATTTTAAAAAATTCTTTTATTTCAAAGATAATGGAATGAGTACTTGTGGGCTGCTTTTATTTTTTTTTTACATCCAGCCCCTGTGTGTAAGCAGTTTCGTAAATTTTACCTTCCATTCCCACGGACACACAATGGCCTACTCTTCCAAATAGCGCAACAGGTTTTAACATGTGCGCAAGATTTCTGCATGCATTTACACATGGGATCACGGTTTATAGTCTGGTCCAAAGTAATGTGGTGTGCAAGGGATGTGTGTGAAAGGGGTGTTTTGTGGAAGAGTACATTCAGTTTATAGGAGAGGTGTTCATTTTATAGGAGAGGTGTTCATTTTATAGGAGAGGTCTTCATTTTATAGGAGAGGTGTTCATTTTATAGGAGAGGTCTTCATTTTATAGGAGAGGTGTTCGTTTTATAGGAGAGGTGTTCATTTTATTGGAAAGGTGTTCGTTTTATAGGAGAGGTGTTCATTTTATTGGAAAGGTGTTCATTTTATAGGAGAGGTGTTCATTTTATAGGAGAGGTGTTCGTTTTATAGGAGAGGTGTTCATTTTATTGGAAAGGTGTTCGTTTTATAGGAGAGGTGTTCATTTTATAGGAGAGGTGTTCATTTTATTGGAAAGGTGTTCGTTTTATAGGAGAGGTGTTCATTTTATAGGAGAGGTGTTCCTTTTTTCTTGCATACAGTACCATAAGTGCCAGTTCATTCTTTCTTGCATAATTATAATACCATAAGTCCTAGCTCATTTTTCTAGCTTGCATAGAAGTTCTTGGAGTTCATAGTTAATGCTTCTAAGAAGATCAATGCCATCAGCAAACTGTAGATTACAAACAGGTTTGCTACCAAGACAGACAGGGGGGAGGGAGGTGGGGGGGGAATGTTGTCCTTTGAGCCTTACTTAGTGCTATTAGGTCACTAGAAATACAGGAAGAAAGGGGAGGGCTAATTCAAAGAGCATTCATTTTTTCCTCATGTTTGTTCTGGACTTGACCATTTATTTTTTTATTTTGGGTTAAATATTTCTCAAAATTGAACAAAAATTGTTTTTAAAAAATAACGTGGGAAGAAAACCACTCTGCTGAAAGGAGAACTGAAATTTGTAAAAAATCCAGATAGCAGCCTAAGCTGGTAGGATTGGTAAATTATGATTTAAATAATGCTCCATACCACGGTGTCTACAGCTACGTACCATTGTGTTTACCTGCTGTTGTGTCCACATGCCTTCAGACTGACTGACCAACCAACCCCCCTACCCCAATGCATGCTACCCCCTACCCCGATGCATGCTACCCCCTACCCCGATGCATGCTACCCCCTACCCCAATGCATGCTACCCCCTACCCCAATGCATGCTAACTGTTGTTGCTAACACCAACCCTAACCTAACACTAACCTTGTTTCTTAATCCTGGCTCCTCATGTGGACACAAAGACAGGCAGATACCTTGGTACAAGCTGACAACAGTGGTCAAATAATTTTTCCTGGGGTTTGAGGGAGGAGGGAGGGGGCAGCGTTGTCAGAAAAGGATGCTAGGAATGGGAGGCTGCATGTTCTCGTCTGCCGGAATAGGGAAGAGGGGGGGGGGGGGGGGATGGCTCATGGACAGCTGATAACTTGAACACGCTGTCACTGGTTTTTGTTGTCTGTCAGTTTCACTTGTAGAACCCCATTTCTCCTGCATTTATCACATGTTCATCATCTTTCCTCATAGTCCAGGCTTTACATCTCTATTCTTTTATTTAAAGGATAATGGAATAAGCACTTGTATGCTTTTTTAAATTTTATTTTAACATCCAGTGCCCATGTGTATGCAGTTTTGTAAAGTTTATCAGTTCCCACCGGCACACAATGGCCTACTCTTCCGAAAAGCGAAAATGGTTTTAACGTGTTTGCAAGATGTTCTGTGTGCGTTCACACTCGGGACCTTGGTTTATTGTCTCATCTGAAGGACTTTAGGGGGGAGTGGAGTTAGCACTCATGTTATCTCCAGAGGAGAACTCCTCTTGAATGAGATTCAAACCCGGGTCAGTATGTGTGAATAAATGCAAAACACACCAGATGTTAGGTGCTGTTCACAGAAAAAACAAACAAAAAATAATTGGTGGGCACTGCACTTGTGGCGACGCGCTCTCCCCGGGGAGAGCAGCCCAAATTTCACACAGAGAAATCTGCTGTGACATAAAGTGGTATAAATAAATAAAATCCCTATCATCATCATCATCATCATCATCATCATCATCCCTATCATCATCATCAATGTCATTATTTGCAAACATCATCATCCTCATAGCAAACATCCCTATCAACTTCATCATCATCATCATCATCATCATAGCAAACATCCTCATCATCATTATCATCATCACCATAGCAAACATCCTCATCCTCATCAATGCATTATCGCCCACTTCTGTTGGTCCCCCCCCTCCCCCCAGCAATATCATCATCAATGGGAGTGTGGATCACTTCACTTGGTCACACAGTCGTATCGTAGTCATCAACACAAACATCCCTATCATCATCCATTATCATCAATGCAAGTGTGGCCTTCTTCTATTGGTCACACAATCCCATCTTCATCATCACTGCAGACATTCCCATTATCATCATCATCATCATCATCATCATCATCACTGCAGACATTCCCATTATCATCATCATCATCATCATCATCACCACTGCAGATATTCCCATCATTATCATCATCATCACCATCAATATTATCATCATCACACCATCATCAATGCAGATATTCCCATCATCATCTATGCAGATACCACCACCACCATCATCATCATCACCATCATCATCAATGCAGATATTCCCTATCTTCATCATCATCATCATCATCGCCACCATCACCACAATCACCACCACCATCATCATCATCATCATCATCATCATCATCATCATCAATGCATGTATGGCCCATTTCACTTGGTCACACACCCCTGTCATCACCGTCTTCATCAATGCAAGTGTGACCCACTTCTATTGGTCACACATCCCCATCATCATCCTCATCATCAACATCATCATCATCATCATCATCATCATCATCATCAATTCAATCACTCCCACCACCACCACCATCATCATCATCATCATCATCATCATCATCATCATCATCATCATCATCATCATCATCATTGCATGTGTGGCCCACTTCTATTGGTCACACACACCATCATCATCATCATCATCATCATCATCATCATCATCATCATCATTGCATGTGTGGCCCACTTCTATTGGTCACACACACCATCATCATCATCATCATCATCATCATCATCATCATTGCATGTGTGGCCCACTTCTATTGGTCACACACGCATCATCATCATCATCATCATTGCATGTGTGGCCCACTTCTATTGGTCACACACACATCATCATCATCATCATCATTGCATGTGTGGCCCACTTCTATTGGTCACACATACACATATCATCATCATCATCAATGCATGTGTGGCCCACTTCTATTGGTCACACATACACATATCATCATCATCATCATCATCAATGCATGTGTGGCCCACTTCTATTGGTCACACATACACATATCATCATCATCATCATCATCAATGCAAGTGTGGCCCACTTCTATTGGTCACACACACCTGTCATCGTCATCATCATCATCATCATCATCATCATCATCATCATCATCATCATCAATGCAAGTGTGGCCCACTTCTATTGGTCACACACACATAACATCATCATCATCATCATCATGTCATCATCATCATCATCATCATCATCATCAATGCAAGTGTGGCCCACTTCTATTGGTCACACACACACATATCATCATCATCATCATCATCATCATCATCATCATAATCATCAATGCAAGTGTGGCCCACTTCTATTGGTCACACACATATCATCATCATCATCATCATCATCATCATCATCACCATCATCAATGCAAGTGTGACCCACTTCTAATGGTCACACATATCATCATCATCATCATCATTATCATCATCATCAATGCAAGTGTGACCCACTTCTATTGGTCACACACACCTGTCATCATCATCATCATCATCATCATCATCATCATCATCATCAATGCAAGTGTGGCCCACTTCTATTGGTCACACACACCTGTCATCATCATCATCATCATCATCATCATCATCATCATCATCATCAATGCAAGTGTGGCCCACTTCTATTGGTTACACACACATATCATCATCATCATCTTCATCATCATCATCATCATCAATGCAAGTGTGACCCACTTCTATTGGTCACACACACACACCTGTCATCATCATCTTCATCATCAATGCAAACATCCCCATCATCATCATCATCATCATCATCATCATCATCAATCCATGTATGGCCAACTTCCATTGGGTCCCCCCCCCCTCCCCAGTAATATTATCATCAATTCAAGTGTGGCCCACTTCTCTTGGTCACATACCCCTATCATCATTATCATCATCATCAATGCAACCACTCCCCCCATTGTCATCAATCAATCAATCAATCAATCAAATTTTTATTTCCAGATGGTACATTGAGTAAGCAGCGATCTGCTTTTTTCCATCAAGCCATCTATCTAAAGACAAGAAAAGAAAAAAATCAAAACAATAGCAAAAATCAAATCCTAAACAAAACAAAAAACCAACAAAAAACAAAGTAGAAAATCCCTAGCAAGTCATCAATGCTAGTGTGGCCCACTTCCCTTGGTCACATACTGGCGGTGGCATCATCATCATCATCATCATCATCATCATCATCAATGCTAGTGTGGCCCACTTCCCTTGGTCACATACTGGCGGCGGCATCATCATCATCATCATCATCATCATCATCATCAATGCTAGTGTGGCCCACTTCCCTTAGTCACATACTGGCGGCGGCATCATCATCATCATCATCATCATCATCATCATCATCATCATCATCATCATCAATGCTAGTGTGGCCCACTTCCCTTGGTCACATACTGGCGGCGGCATCATCATCATCATCATCATCATCATCATCATCATCATCATCATCATCAATGCTAGTGTGGCCCACTTCCCTTGGTCACATACTGGCGGCATCATCATCATCATCATCATCATCATCATCATCATCATCATCATCAATGCTAGTGTGGCCCACTTCCCTTGGTCACATACTGGCGGCGGCATCATCATCATCATCATCATCATCATCATCATCATCAATGCTAGTGTGGCCCACTTCCCTTGGTCACATACTGGCGGCGGCATCATCATCATCATCATCATCATCATCATCATCATCATCATCAATGCTAGTGTGGCCCACTTCCCTTGGTCACATACTGGCGGCGGCATCATCATCATCATCATCATCATCATCATCATCATCATCAATGCTAGTGTGGCCCACTTCCCTTGGTCACATACTGGCGGCGGCATCATCATCATCATCATCATCATCATCAATGCTAGTGTGGCCCACTTCCCTTGGTCACATACCGGCGGCGTCATCATCATCATCATCATCATCATCATCATCATCATCATCATCATCAATGCTAGTGTGGCCTACTTGGTCAACCCCCCCCCCAAGTAATCTCATCATCAATGCAAGTATGTCTCACTTCATTTGGTCACACACCCCTGTCATCATCATCATCATCATCATCATCATCATCATCATCATCATCATCAATGTAAACATCCCTATCATCATCAGTAGAAACATCATCATCATCATCATCATCATCAGCATCAATGCAAACATCCCTATCATCATCATCATAATCATCATCATCAGTAGAAACATCATCATCATCATCATCATCATCAATGGAAACATCCCTATCATCAACATCATCATCATCAACATCAGTCCATGTATGGCCCACTTCCCTTTGTCCCCCCTCCCCCAAATAATATTATCATCAATGCAAGTGTGGCTTACTTTACTTGGTCATACACCCTTGTCATCATCGTCATTATCATCATCATCAACACAAAACACTCCTATCATCATTATCATCAATTCATCAATTTATTTAGATTTATTTATTTATACCACTTTATGTCACAGCAGATTTCTCTGTGTGAAATTCAGGCTGCTTTCCCTGGGGAGAGCAACACACCCATGATTTTTTTTGTTTTTATTTTCTGTGTGCAATTGTATTTGTTTCCCTATCAGAGTAGCTTTTTTCTTCAGAATTTTGCCAGGGACAACATTCTTGCCTTGGGTTTATTTACAGGCACTAAGTAATGATGTGTAACATGCGGGACCTTAGTTTATTGTCTCATCCGAAAGACTAGTGCCCAGACCACCACACATGACCGGGTTTGATTCCCAGTCAAGGGGATTTTTCCCCGGAGTTAACATCAGTGCCGACTCAACTCTCCAGAAGTCCTCTGGATGAGACTATAAACCAAGGCCCTGTGTGTGAACGCACACAGAACATCTTGTGCACACGCTAAATCCTGTTTCCCTTTTCGTAAGAGTAGGCCATTGTGTGCTGGTGGGAACCGATGACAAGATTGACAAAACTGCATACACATAGGGACTGGATGTAAAAAAGCACATGAGTGCGTATTCCATTATCCTTGAAATAAAAGAATAAAAAAAAAAAAAAAAATAGGTGAGGGAAGAGTTTTGGGCTCAAATGAGATTCAAACCACCGCACACTCTGACCTTTTCTAGACAGGCGCATTACCTCTAGACCACCGATCCATGTATAGCCCACTTCCCTTGATCACCACCCCACCCCCTAATATTATCATCATTATCAATGTACGTGTGGCCCACTTCACTTGGTCCCTGACCCTTGTCATTATCATCATCGTCATCATTATCATTATCATCATCATTATCATCATCATTATCATCATCATCATCAACACCATCATCATCATCATCATCATCATCATCATCATCATCATCATCATCATCATCATCATCAATGCATGTGTAGCCCACTTCACTTGGTCCCTGACCCTTGTCATTATCATCATCGTCACCATCATCACCATTATCATCGTCACCATCATTATCATCATCTTCGTCATCATCATCATCATCATCATCATCATCATCGTCAATGCATGTGTCGCCCACTTCACTTGGTCCCACACCCATGTCATCATCATCATCATCATCATCACTTCATCATCATCATCATCATTGATGCAACCACCCCTATGATCACCATCATTGCAAGTGTGTCCCACTTCCCTTGGTTAAAATTAACAACAGCCGATTGCTAAAGAACTTCAGAAGGTCAGACTGATAGATCTCATTAAACCTTAGCCTTACGTTGGGTGTGTGATAATACTTTTAGGTGTATTACTGTAAGGTTTTTTTTTTTTTTTTTCACCTGTTGAATATGTTGGTTATCCTCCATGCCTCAAAAGGGGTGAAAGGAATGAAATGTTGAAACTCTTGATCATTTATGCTTTTATTTCGGGGAAATGGAATAAACACTTGTGTCTTTTTATTATTTTTTTACATCTAGTCCTGGTGTGTAAGCCATTTTGTTGATGTTGTCAATTGTTACCCACTGGTACACAACAACCTACTCTTCTGAAAAGCGGAACAGGTTTTAACATGTGAGCAAGATGTTTTGCGTACATTTGCACATGAGGTCTCAGTTTATTATTGTTGGTTTATTGTTGTTATTGTTCATGTTGTTTAGTTAGAGGTGTTATTTTTATCTTGATGTTATCCCTGATAAGGGCGGGGACTGGATGTAAAACAGCATGTGAGTGCTTTTTCATTATCCTCAAAATGAAAGAATTTTGACTTGAATTGACTTAGTCTGTTGTGGTTGTGGTTGTTGTTGTTGTTGTTGTTGTTGTTGTTGTTCTTCTTCTTCTTCTTCTTCTTCTTCTTCTTCTTCTTCTTCTTCTTCTTCTTCTGCAAACATGCATTTATGCGCAAGAAGGAGAGTGTCTGTGTGTTCGGCGAGTGCGTGTGTGCACATGAGAGTATGCATAGTCTTCCTGCCTGTGCGATTCACGTGTATCAAAGCTGACACGCACAACAGTCCTGCATTTTGTATTCCACTGTGTTGTGGAAGCAAAAATGATTTAGATTTGGAAACAAATATATCAGCATTGTTGATTCTTATTAATTCCTAGGAATTATTTTTATGAATCAAAATGGTAAATTTTCCAAAGGGAAGAAAATGATATATGAACAAGCACAAAAAGCAACATTTTCTTTTGATGCAGATGAGCAGAAATCAGAATATTCCTGTTGATGTTGCCCTCAATCTTTATTAAACAGTGGTTGTTCCAGTATTGTTATATGGCTGTGAAGTTTCGGTTTATGAAAATATTGCTATTTTTGTAGACATTGCAACTTAAGTTTTTGAAACACCTCTTCAGACTTCAAAGGAACACAATGACTAATCTGATATATGGTGAAACTGGAATATATCCCCTGTCTGTTCTGATTGGTGCAAGGTTAATCAGATTTGGTCTGCTCTTATTGCTGATAATAATTTTTTTTTTAATTCTTCAAAATTGCACTATGTATTGTACGATTTGTATATGAAAAGAGTGTGTTGCTTGGAATGGATCAAGAAAATTCATGACATAAGAAACCGGGTTTGTCTGTATGTGGGAAACACAGATTTTGTAAACAAAGATAGCTTATATGGAAACATCATAAAGGCTTTAAAGGATAATTTTGTAAAGTCATGGTCAGGAAAGCTGCAAAGAAGTAGTAAATATATGTTTTATTGCAATTGCATAAAAGTGTTTTAAGAGGGGGAAATTACATTAGTGAGTTGCCATGTAACAATATGATAATTGAAGACCCGGGTTCGAGTCTGGTCGAGGAAATTTTCTTCCTGGAGTTAACATCAGTGCTGACTCCACTCTCCCCAAAAGTCCTTCGGATGAGACTTTAAACCGAGGCCCCGTGTGCGAACGCACGCAGAACATCTTGCGCACACGTTAAATCCTGTTCCGCTTTTCGTAAGAGTAGGCCATCGTGTGCCGGTGGGAACAGATGACAATATTTACAAAACTGCATGCACACGGGGACCGGATGAAAAAAAAGCACATGATTGCTTATTCTGTTATCCTCGATATAAAAGAATAAATAAATAAATAAATAAATAAATAAATAAATAACATTATTTAGATTCAGGTGTATCAATCATTCTTTGCCAATTGAAGCAGGACTAGTGAACGGTATTCCGCTTGAAAATCGTCTTTGTAAACAATGTAACTTGACTCGAGTGAAAATGTGGATGAAGTGACTGATGTTGTACATGCTTATATTTCTTTTTGTGAAAATGTTATAATTCCAAAAAAACTGTTAAGGTATTCCCCAACAATAAGCCTTGAGTGACTAAAACATTAAAATCATCTCTTAACAAAAAGAAAGTAGCTTTTCAGAGCAGCGATAAAATGGCTTGTAGAGCAATTCAAAAGAAACTCCAAAAAGAAATTTGGGAGGGTAAAAGATCGTACAAAGAGAAAGTTGAACAGTTTCAAGGGGGTCATCTGGCAAAAGCATGGAGGGGGTTAAAGATACTTTCAGGGCAGGCAACCATAAAAACATCAGCACAGTCAATGCCATTAGAGGAACAAAAAGCTTTTTCTGACAAACTTAATGATTTCTATGGCTGCTTTGAGCGTGAAGATAATAAACGTGAATTTGAATCTGTTCTTTTAAACCTGCGAAAAAAAGTCTGTGATACTGATTCAGATGATGAAGACTTTACTGTTGACTCTAAAGATGTGAAATCAGTATTTAAAGCATTGCATGTGAGGAAGGCTGTGGATGTGGATGGTATTTGTGGGCGTCTTTCAAAATCCTGTGCTGAACAGTTGTGTCATGTTTTCAGTGATTTGTTTACCCTGTCTTTAAAAGCGTGCCATGTACCTAGTCTCTGGAAAAAATCAATAATATGTCCTATTCCGAAAAATAATCACCCAAATCTTTAAACGATTACAGACCAGTAGCTCTCACACCAATGGTAATGAAATGCTTTGAAAGATTCATTCTGAAACGGCTTCCTCTCTACACTTCCTCATATCTGGATCCTCTACAGTTTGCTTACAAAGCCAATAGAAGTACAAATGATGCTACCGTTACCTTGCTGCACAATGCATACTCTTACCTAGAAAAACCATACTCTTTTGTTCTTATACTTTTTGTAGACTTTTCATCTGCCTTTAATACCATTCAGCCCCATCTCCTAGCACTTAAACTACTCTCTGTAAATGTCTGTCCTCGTCTCATCCTCTGGATACTGAGTTTTTTGACGGAACGAACACAGTTAGTCCGTTTTCAGAAAGCAATATCGACTAAAAGATCAACTTCCACTGGTTCTCCCCAAGGCACTGTTCTTTCCCTCATTCTTTTCACACTTTATACAAATGACTGAACCGGTTCTGCTCTTATACCGTTAATCAAGTATTCTGATGACTCTGCTCTGGAAGATCTGTCAAACTCCCATGTCATGTATTCTCAACAAGTTGAAGAGTTTGCCTCCTGGTGCAAACAAAATTGTCTAGATTTAAACGTTATAAAGACAAAAGAAATGTTAATTGATTTTCATAAAAACCCTGAGCCTATACCAAATCTTTTCATTGATGGTGTAATGGTTCAGCGTGTGCACGAATATAGATATTTAGGTACCGTTATTGACGATAAACAGAATTTTAATGCCAATACAGATCTTGTGAATAGAAAATGCCATTCTCGCATCTTTTTCCTGCAAAAGCTCCGTAGTCTTCAGGTAAAAAAGTTTTACAGAATTTTTATCCATGTTTTATCGAGTCTGTTCTTCCTTCTCCTTGATGTGTTGGTACAGAAGCCTCACTGTCAAAAACAGAAATGTACTGAACAAGATTGTAACTAGATGTGGCAAAATTGTTGGCTGTGAGCAAATGAAACTGAATGATTTGTATGAATGCCGTGTGAGAGACAGAGCCAGACAGATTGTAACTTACGGTACTTATGTGCTAGCAAAATACTTCGAACTACTCCCATCTCAAAAGCGCTACAGGGTACCCAAGGTTAAACCCCTGTGATATACAAACAGTTTTATTCCCACCTCAATTATGCTGCTTAATAAGTGCATGACAATAAGTCTGAACTGACCCATTGTAAGACAGCAAGCCGGAGAGAGAAAGAGAGAGAGAGAGGAGGGGGGGGGGGGGGGGGGGGGGGGGGAGTGAGATTCACTGCTCGGGCAAAAAAGGGATGGGAAATTTTGAAGGATAGGAAAGGCTACCTTTTATTATTCTAAACTGTGTTCAATATTTTTATGGACAAAGTATTTCTCTTAAAAAAAAAATTCATTGATATTTGTTTAATCATACATTTTATAACAGGTTGTGTGTGTGTATGTGTGTGTGCGCTTTTTTTGCTTGGTTTTTGTGGTGGTTTTTTTTTGCGTTTTTTTTTTAAAAACTGTGTTTAATATCTTAATAGATTAGTGTACAAATTTAATTGGTATTTTTGTCTTATCATACAACATGTTATAACAATTTGGTTTATGTCTTAAAATGCGTGCGCATGTGTGTGAAAATTTTTAATATTTTGTGTGTGTATGTGTGCATGAGCCATGTGTGAGTGTGTATGTGTGGATGCGTGGGCACACTGGTGCCCACACGAATGTTTGTGATTTTACTTGGGTGAGTTTGCGGCTGGCTGAGGTGTTGCTGACTTGTGGGTGTTCTTTGTGCTGTGATGGGTGCGTGCTGATGTTCAGAACCTGTGTTGAGCTATATTGATGTCGTTTTTGAGTGGTTATTTTTTTATATATGGCTTGTAACCCACCGGAATTTCTCTGTTTTAGAGATAATAAAGTATTTTGAATTTGAAATTGAATGAAAATGATAGGAAATGAGTTTCACTTTATAATGAAATGCTAAAGGTTTCTGAGCTTTGGAAAAAAATTCCTACCTCATGATTATCTGTATCCAAGATCCATGTTCATATTTTGTAATAATTATGGTCTTTTCTGATAAAATACATTTAAAACTCAGCAAATTTCTTGTTAGAGTAAAGTTGCATGACATTGATGAAAAGGTTGACTGTATTCTATTTCTGTGAAATTCTGTGTTGTAAAATGTATTTTGTTAATGCAAATTATATATGTTACAGTTGATTTTGTTCACTGAAATCCTCCATGCTCCAAGGTTAAAGGTTAAAGGTGGATTAAATCTGGAATCTTGTGCCTTGTTGTTGTTGTTGTTGTCCTTCTTCTTTCTTTCTTTCTTTCTTTCTTTCTTTCTTTCTTTTGTGTGTGTGTGTGTGTGTGTGTGTGTGTTGTGTGTGTGTGTGTGTGTGTGTGTGTGTGTGTGTTGTGTAAATCATACTGTTTTTCTTCTTTTTTTAATGCTATGTGGGTTTTTTTGGTTTTGTTTTGTTTTGCCTTTTAAAAAAAAATCTGGGACATAGGTTTTATGTAATTTGCTATTGATAGTATTTTTCCCGTTATGAAGATATTGATGAAGTTTCTTATGCCGTTTACCAAAATATTTATTATGATTTATCTGACTCGACTTATTTTTGGATAGATGGTGGTGGGATGATGTTTTTCAATGACTTAACTTGTTATGTTTTCTTGTTTGCTGCTTAATTATTGGCGTCTTTTTATCATAATCATCATCTGATTGTTGATTGCTTATTTCAGTTCTCTGTGTGTGTGCTTCTTGCTATTTTATTATTGTCTTCATGTTGTTGTATATCTTCATATTGTCATGTTGGTTGTTTTTTGTTGTTGTTTAGTTTGAGTTTTTCTTTATTGTCTTATGTTAAACCTGATAAGTGCAGGGCTGGATGTATAAAATTACATGAGTTCTTATTCATCATCCTCGAAATAAAAGAATTTGATTTGATTTGATTTGATTTGTCTTCTTCTTTCTAGTCAGATCCTGAGACAGCAATTTTTGTTGTCTTATGAGCAAAAATGCACTGTGCTGCTATTAAGCACCTGACAAGTCAGGCCCAGCACATCCATCTTCGGCATGGGAGAAAATTGTCATCTTTGAAGTCTTTCTGGAAAAAAAAGGATGCAGGAGAATGGACCAAGAAGGCAGAAAATAGACAAGGAGGAGATAGTGACGGGAAGAAAAATGAGCAAGGCAGAAACAGAGAGGGATAGAAAAGAGGGAATTCCTAGCACAGAATTTCCAGAAAGTTGGAATGGTATTTATACTGACAGGCCTCTGGCATCCCCACGGGGAAGTGCTGTTTTTATTTATTTATTTATTTATTTATTTATTTATTTATTTATTTATCTATTTATTTATATTGAGGATAATGGAATAAGCACTCATGTACTTTTTTACATGCAGTCCCCGTGTGTATACAGTTTTTGTAAATCTTGTCACCTATTCCCTCTGGCACACAATGGCCTACTCTTACTAAAAGAGGAACAGGATTACTTTATATTCTCATGTCTAGTATTGCGTTGTCGTGTGAGAAAGTTGGCAAACACAAGGCAGGTAATGATAAAGCCTTCAGAGAGGATGGAGAACCATGTAACATTTTTATGTGTTTTTCTTTTTCAATTATTTTTTTTGTTGCTCAAACATTTTCTTCCCTATGTCTTCCGCATCGTTGATATATAGATGTCAAAGTGAACAAAAGATACGTCAAACGAAAATAATAGAAATCAGTAGATAGGACAAGGAAATCATTTCAAGTACTTACACACTCTCTGGAGGGGGGACAGGATAGCCTAGTGGTCAGAACATTGGGCATTCAATTTGACGACCTGAGTTTGATTCCCGTTGGAGGGAATTTTTCTCCTGGGGTTAACATCAGTGCTGACTCCACTCTCCCCAGAAGTCTTTGGGATGATACTATGAACCGAGGCCCAGTGTGTGAACGCACGCAGAACATTCTTGTGCAACGTTAAATCCTGTTCCGCTTTTTGTAAGAGTAGGCCATTGTGTGCTAGTAGGAACAAATGACAAGATTCACAAAACTGCATACACAGGGACTGGATGTAAAAAAACACATGACTGCTAATTCCATTATCCACGATATAAAAGAATGAAAAAAATAAAAAAAATCTGGACAGCAGATTCCATGTGGACATGTTGGCTGAACAACCATCACAGGTGAAATCTCAATGACCTCACTTCAGGATGAGGGAATTATCACCCTGTTCTCTTGTTGTGGTTGTGTGGTTGTTGTGGTTGGTGTGTGTGTGTGTGTGTGTGTGTGTGTGTGTGTGTGTTGTGTGGGTGTGGTGTGGTGTGGTGTGTGTGTGTGTGTGTGTGTGTGTGTGTGTGTTATTTTTTTTTTTCCCCTTTCATTAAACTGTTGTGATTTATATGACTTGTTTTGTTGATAAATGGTGTTGGATTAATGCTCTCACTTGTTTACAGCTTTATATTCTCTTGTTTGCTCTTTATTTATTAGCGCTTTTTAAAAACAAATCATAATCATTTGATGACTATTTCACATTTTTCGTGAGTGCATTTTAAAAATTTGTACCTTATTATTGTATTTCTGTTTTTTTCTTGCCTGTTGTTTGCTATTTGATGTGCTTTCTTGTTCTTGGTATTTAGCTTATTATTATTATTGTTGTTTAGTTAGAGGAGGTGGTTTTTTGTTGTTGTGTGTGAGTATTTATTTTTTTAATATTATCCCTGATAAGGGTGGGGACTGGATGTAAAAAAGCACACAAGCGCTTATTCATTATCCTTGAAATAAAAGAATTTGCCTTGCCTTGCCCTGAGCTCACATAATATAAACTAATTACTTCATTAACGGCAGCACATCGCATTTTACGCTCATATGACAGACAACAACAGTTGCTGTCTGAACGTTCACTGATGAAGAAGAAGTCCATTTATTTAATTATCTATTCCTTTTTATAAAAAAAAATTCTTTTATATGGAGGGCAATAGAATCTTGTTCAACAACAATGTGGTGCCTGTCTCGGCACACAAGACACCGGGAGAACACTTGATAATTTTGAGGAAAATTCCAAAACGTAAAAAAATTGAGACAAAAAGACGGAAGGAAAAATTTTTTAAAACCACACAACACGTAACATTGTATTCTTGTTTTCTGGTGTAAGCATGTCACAACCAGTCTTGCGATGGTGTTGCCTTGCATTGCCGTGATGCATCTACCCCCTTGTTGTTGTTTATTCTTTGGGGTTTTTTTTGCGATATTTTCACAATCTTTAAATACTTAGTTGTTTTATTGTTCGTTATTTGATGCAATGTTGTTCAGCTGCAGCCTTATCCTTGCATATCTATGGATGTTGGAGTACCCATATAAGCTTTGCTTGTTGTATTCATTTCATATATTGTTGTTCTGAACTAATAAAACTGTTTAAACCAACACCTAACAAAAGAGGCAAAGGCTTACTTTGCAGGGGAAAGCACTCGGGTAGGCTAAAAGAAAAAAAATGAGTCAGAAGTATTCTCCCTTATTTTGACGTTTGTGGAGTGGCTGGCTTATGACTTCTGTCTGAACTGGTGTGTGTGTGTGTGTGTGTGTGTGTGTGTGTGTGTGTGTGTGTGTGTGTGCATGCATGTAAGTGTGTATGTTTGTGTGGGTGTGTGAAATCAAGTCAAACTTTTATTTCCAGATGGTACATCGAATAAGCACGACAATTGTTTTTTTTTTCAAGCCATCCATCTAAGAAAAAAAATCATATGCATGCATGCATATTTGAAGGAAAAACCTTAAGAAGATATGTGTACAAATGAAAAGATTGAAAAAAAACCACACACACCAAAAGAAGAAACCACACACACACACACACACACGCACACACACACACACACACACACACACACACACACACACACACACACACACACACACACACACACACACACAGAGGAAACTTAATGTATGGTTTCCTTTAAAATCGTTTAACACACACATACATACCTATATCCATTCCCTCCTCCAATACAAGTACGGTGCATACAAAGAAAACAATACATAACCGAACAGAAAATGGATTCAAAGCAGAAAGAAAACAATCATTCATTTTCTTCTCTTTTCTCAGTCCTTCACTCCCAAGCACGTGTGCTTTTTGGTGTTAAACAAAAACATATCAGTCCTTTCATCAAATGAGTGCATTCAGGCACAACAAATCGCAACTGACTCATGAAGCACCAGCAACGTCAATTATGTAATCAAATAAAAAAAACAACACACTCAACCAAAAAACAACAAACAACCCCCCCCAAAACAAACAAACAAACAAAAAAACAACAAAAAACCCCACAAAAGACCAAAAACAAAACAACAACCCACATGAAAGAGAAGAGTAACATTATTTCATATAACTGAATATCACATATACTATATAAACAAACACACACACACACACACACACACACGCGCGCGCACGCACACACACGCGCACACATACACACGCGCGCGCACACATACACACACACACGCGCGCGCACACACACACGCACACACACACACACACACACACACACCAGAACAAACAAAAAATGACCAAACAACCAAAAAGCCAAAAAGAAACCAAACATAAAAATCGGACAATAACAAGAAAATGGAAAACCCCAACCAAACAACAACCACACACACACACACACACACACACACACACACACACACACACACAGAGCTGACTCCACTCTCCCCAAAAGTCCTTCGGATGAGACTTTAATCCGAGGCCCCGTGTGCGAACGCACTCAGAACATCTTGTGCGCACGTTAAATCCTGTTCCGCTTTTCGTAAGAGTAGGCCATCGTGTGCCGGTGGGAACAGATGACATTTCCAAACTGCATACACACGGGGACTGAACGTAAAAAAGCACAAGAGTGCTTATTCCATTATCCTCGATATAAAAGAATAAATCCAATCAAATCAAACACACACACACACACCGGAATCAAGCATATCAAGGTCTAATATCTTATCAACTAATCAACAGATCGGTATCTCCTAAAAGAAACATCAAGAGATGAATATCTATATCACCATAATTATAAACTGGTCATACCATATTTATAATGATAATAACATAAGTGACACATTCATCTCTCTGTCTCTTGCACGTATGCTACATGTAACATTATAATATTGAATTCAGTTGTAACACTAGGCCACAATACAAATAACTATGTTGATGTGAAACAGCAAAGGGTGATGCTATATCATATGCAGATGTACAAGTTTACAAATC
Source organism: Stramonita haemastoma (assembly GCA_030674155.1). Taxonomy (NCBI): domain Eukaryota; kingdom Metazoa; phylum Mollusca; class Gastropoda; order Neogastropoda; family Muricidae; genus Stramonita; species Stramonita haemastoma. The sequence goes on from CM060337.1 coordinate 46,084,356, forward strand.
GTGTTCTAAACACTTATTCAAGTTATATTTTTTACATGTGTTTTAAAATGATCTTTGTTTTTGATACATTTCAATTTTTTAAAGCTTATTCCATAGGTGCGTGCGAACGCACGCAGAACATCTTGCACACACGTTAAATCCTGTTCCGCTTTTCGTGAGAGTTGGCCATCGTGTGCCGGTGGGAACAGATGACATTTACAAAACTGCATACACGGGGGGACTGGATGTAAAAAAGCGCAAGAGTGCTTATTTCATCATCCTTGATATAAAAGAATAAAAACAAAACAAAACCAAACCCCAAGCTGTTGCGAAAAATACACGCTGTGCGTGAGAGTCCATGTAATGCGAATGAATGAAAAAGAAACACAATGTTGTTGGAGAAATTTTGCTTTTATGTGCCTGTCTTCAAAACTCACCAGCCACATCTGGTGTGACGTCAGAATTTCCTGAAAGAATCAAGTTGGGTTTTTCCTGGAAATGCTTCAGGTTTGGTGAACTTCCTTACAGGAATCCGACTGAAGGAGGTCTCGTTATTGCAAAGTAAAGTTCTCAAAACCGACTAGACTTTCTGATATCCGAGCTAACATCCTCGGAGGGACCAGAAATTGACGTTCTTGTAAGAGAGGTTTCTTATAGGCGAGATTCTTATATCCGACCTTTCGTAAGTCATAATAAAGAACACCTTCCACGGAACCAAATTTTTGCTTTCTTATAAGGGGACTCACTGTAAGCGAGCTTCTTATAAGCGAGTCCGACTCTGTGTGTGTGTGTGTGTGTGTGTGTGTGTGTGTGTGTGTTGCGTGTGCGTGTGTGTGTATACATATATATATATATATATATATATATATATATATATATATATATATATATATATATATATATATATATATATATGTGTGTGTGTGTGTGTGTGTAGGCTACATCACATTACCATATAGCCTACAAATCGTTTATGATGGATGTGCTTATGACAACTAATTTATTTGCACGTATACTACTTTTTTTTTTTTTTTGCACATATACTACTTAAATCACGACATTCTTAGACATATCTATCTATCCCTTAGTCTGGCGACCGTGGGGGCACCCCTGAAGACTTGACAACCAGTTCCCTCCATTCCTCTCTCTGTTCTGCCTTCCTCAGGGTTTTGTTGAGTTCTAGGCCTGTCCATTCGCTGATGATGTCCTCCCATCTCTTCCTTGGTCTGCCTCTTTTTCTTCCTCCCTGGACAGTGCCTTACAGTATTGTTTTTGCTAGTCCTTTTAATCTTGTGACATGCCGGCACCATTTAACTTTACGCTTCTTTACGAATGATAAAAGGTTTTCGTAGGGATCAGTGCTACCTCAAATAGTTTAACATTGGCTTTGGGGCATAAAAAGTATGTGAAAAAAAATGAAGAAGAAGAAGAAGAAGAAGAAGAAGAAGAAGATGATGATGATGATGATGATGATGATGATCTTCGCAAAACATCCTCAATCTCATAAAAATCTGATCAAGTTTTGGTGGACAGGTTATCGATGGTCATTTTCATGCAGCTGGGTTGTGATTCCCTTGTAACAAATTTTGAGGTTGTAATTTTAGTGGACGGGATAGCTCGGTGGCCAGAGCACCAACCTTAAGCAGCATCGTGTGTGGTTACCAAGTGGATGGGTGACCGTTTGTGTGCCTTGGCTTCAGTACAGTACCCCAGTTGCCCCAGCTGTCAATGGGTACCTGCCCTTTTTAGGGTCAGGGAAGGTAAAGCAGCGACGGAGAGGAGATGGGCGCGGCACTCAATATGCTGGCCCCTAGAGAAGCTGAGGTCTCTGACGCCTCGATCCCCTACGACCACACAGGTTATGGGACACCTGTACCTAAGTTTAATCTACCAAACGGCACCAGATCTACATGGATAGTGTTGTTTTTACAATGTAGGCCTACTCCACCACTATTGTCAAAATGTTGTCAAAATCTGAACTAAACCACACACAAACGACCCCCCCCCCATCCCCCTCATAATCTTCATTCAACACCTTCCCCACAAGTTCTGTGTGCTATGGAAGGCCTGTGTGGACAACAGACATCTTTTGGGGGGTGAATTTGGGCCAGGGTTGGATTCCCCGTCACCCAATTTCAGTCAGCAGAAGACGACTGACTGACGAAGACGAAGACGACCTGGATGATTTGATTTGATTTATTGATTTGATTATTCTTTTATATCAGGATAATGGAATAAGCACTCATGCGCTTTTTCTTTTACATCCAGTCCCCGTATGTATGCAGTTTTGTAAATGTCATCTGTTCCCACCGACATACGATGGCCTACTCTTGCGAGAAGTGGAACAGGATTTAACGTGCGCGCAAGATGTTCTGCGTGCGTTCGCACACGGGGCCTCGGTTTAAAGTCTCATCCAAAGGACTTGTAGGGAGAGTGGAGTCAGCACTGATGTTAACTCCAGGGGAAAAATCTCCTTGACCGGAATCGAACCCGGGTCGTCAAATTGCAAGCGCAATGTTCTGACCACTAGGCTATCCGTCCCCCCATTCTGTTAACAGGCCTGTCTTGCTGGATTACACTGAAAGACGTCTGTTTTACAGGAATACAGTTTACAGTCTACAGTCACACACACACAAAGTGTCTTTTCATTGTTCCACATCCTCTACACTGTAACACAAACCAACAGGCCTGAAAAAAGTGAATTTACACCTCAAAATGTCTGTCAAAGGTGCCAACAAACTTGCTTGTCGTCAGTTGTCTGTGATGCTGTGCACTCACTGGCATGATGATGATTGTGTCTTCTAGGTTTCTTTCAAGGCTGTAGAATTGTCACACAACTTGCTGTAGTTTTACCAGAAAAGAAAAACGCTTTGCCATAATTATTGTCAATGTTCAACCTTGACCCCCAGAGAGAGAGAGAGAGAGAGAGAGAGAGAGAGAGAGAGAGAGAGAGAGAGAGAGAGAGAGAGAGAGAGAGAGAGAGAGAGAGTTGTTTATTTGTGATAAGCATCAATGCCCATTCAAAAGGGGACAGTGGGATGGGGACTGGGCACAACACATACAATCAATGAAACGTATAACTAACGACAGCCCAAAGTCTTCATGATATGGTTTCCCCCAGAGAGAGACACGGCAAGGCAAGGCAAAATTCTTTTATTCGAGGATAATAGATAAGCACTCATGTGCTTTTTTTACATCCAGTCCCCGCCCTTTTCAGGGATAACATCAAGATAAAAAGATACTAAACAGTAACACTATATGCAGTACCAAACAACATAGAGGAATAAGGACATTATACATAATAAGATAATAAAAATGCACACATTCAGAAGACGAAAATCAGAAGCCACAATAAAATGATTTTGATTATAAAAGAAAAGGAGAAGCGTTAATAGATAAAGAGCAACCAAAGAAACATAATGAAATAAACAACTTAGCAACCAAGAAAAGTCCACCCAAAAATAATTAGCTACAACATTGTTACAACTCATAACAACAAAATGAACTCAGAAGAAACTAAAGATAATACAATGATTATAATGATGACAATAAGAATAGTATCAACAATAGTGATAATAGTATGATAATAATACACGTAAAACTCATTCCTACACGTAGGTTACACACACACACACACAACACACACACACACACACACACCACACACACACACACATACATACATACATACATACATACATACATACATACATACATACATACATACATACATACATACATATACGCAACTCACTCACTCATGTACGCTCGCAGGCAAATGCACATACAAATCACACACACACACACACACACACACACACACACACACACACACACACACACACACACACACACTTACTCACACTTATATTTATAAGCACATATCCGCAGGCGCACATGTACTTGAGGTGGTAGTTTTTTTTTTTTTTTCTTAAAAATTTTTTTAGTCATAGAAAAAAGAAGAATGATACAAGTCAAACAATCATATCAGGTGACAATATTATCCTTTCTTTTACATTCATACTTCATATAAAAAAGAAGAAACAAAAGCAAACAGCAAAGTTAAAACAGAAAAAAAAACACAAGAACAAAACATCAAAAACTTGAGGTACGACCTATCAACAACAACAACAACAACAACAAGTCATGCAAATCATAATATTTTAATACAAGGGGAGACGACAAATGAAAACAATTATCCACCCCCCCCCCACACACACAACACCCAAACACACCCACCACACACACCACACACACACACACACACACACACAGAGGTTGTAAGCATAGAAAAGGCCTGCCTGAAACTGTGATCTCCATTAGTGCTGTTTTATCAGACAAATGCTTACTTCCTGATAGCTCTCCGCGAAATGATAACGAATTAATTTTGTATTCCAAAGTTTCAGATTTTAGGAAGCCATCACAGTGTCCTCCAACACCACCACCCCATTCTAGACTTTTCCCGTGTGGGAATATTTTTCCATTTTAAAATCAATCCGTATTGGGATAATCATTTGGCCAATTTCCTTCGCCAGAACTCTGAGAACGCTGTGACATCGAAAGTTCAAGTACATCAGGCCCCGTAACGGGGACTATTCAAAATGTCCAACGACCGTTGAGAAACTTGAAACAAGATGCAAATTGTGCCGGCTGAACGCCCGTATGTTTGCAATAAGGCTTTGGGAGACTGCTCTTTGGATTTGGACCAAGCTTTCGAAAACTGATCCACAAATTGGTTTTGTTTTCTCTTATCGGTTGAAAATGGTCTACATGATGGTCAAAACAAGAGTCAACACTGATGCAGTATAGACCCTGAGGTGTGGGTGGTGTGCACCTGTGATGGTTTCTTAAACTCCACACAGTAATCCCCTTCCTGCAGGGATAGCCTTTGTTTTCCCCATTCCTGTGTCGTCTGATTCCCTTGTTGGGCTTCATTCAGTCAATTTTGGCCAAGCCAGTCGTGAAGAAGAAGAAGAAGATATCTATAAAACCAAAGCCTGTATTTTCCCAGAGTGTGGAACGCTGTATAGAAACCAGATCACAGACATTTTCAATGTGTTCCTACGTGGATCGGTGGTCTAGGTGGTCACGCGCCTTGCCTAGAAAGCAAAAAGCAAAAAGTCCGGGTCGGAGTGTGCGGGGTTTGTACCCCTTTAGGACCCAAAACTTTTCCCCATCCATTAGACCCTGAGTGGTGGTCTGGGCGCTAGTCTTTCGGATGAGACGATAAACCGAGGTCCCGTGTGTTACACATCACTATTTAGCGCACGTAAAAGAACCCACGGCAACAAGGGGGTTGTCCCTGACAAAATTTTGTAGAAAGAAGCCACTCTGATAGGGAAACAAATACACTTGCATGCAGGAAAAAGAAAAAAAAATGGGTAGGCGCTGCACATGTGGCGACGCGCTCTCCCCGGGGAGAGCAGCCCGAATTTCACGCAGAGAAATCTGCGTGACATAAAGTGGTACAAAATACAAATACAAAAAATACTTTGCAGTAGGCCTATATCCCTTTTACTTTTTTCAAAAGAACGAAATTCTTCTGGGTTAAAAGGACTAATGCGGAAGCGTTTTAGATATGTTAATTTTTTTTGCCGATGGACAAGAACTTCTCTCTGTCTGTCTGTCTGTCTGTCTGTCTCTGTCTGTCTGTCTGTCTCTGTCTGTCTATCTGTCCGTCTCTGTCTCTCTCTCTGTCTCTGTCTGTCTGTCTGTCTTTGTCTGTCTGTCTGTCTCTGTCTCTCTGTCTCTGTCTCTCTGTCTCTGTCTCTGTCTGTCTGTCTCTCTCTCTTTGGTGTGTGTGTGTGTGTGTGTGTGTGTGTGTGTGTGTGTGTGTGTGTGTGTGTGTGTGTGTGTGTGTGTGTGTGGTGTGTGTGTGTGTGTGTGTTATTTTTATTTATTTTATTTTTTTCTTTTATATCGAGGATAATGGGATTAGCACTCTTGTGCTGTTTTTTTTTTTTTTTTTTACAACCAGTCCCCGTGTGTATGCAGTTTATATCTGTGTGTGTGTGTGTGCACGCGCGCGCGTGCACGTGCGTGTGTGTGTATGTGTGTGTTGTGACAAACTGGTCGGCTGACCGCTAAGGCTGGCTAATTAGCCTGTTTGTTGGTGGTAGCCTACATAGACTAGATACATCCTCAAATGTGGGTTTCCACATTAGTTAAGCTCTCCTAACCCCTTCCTGTCCCTTAACGAGGCCAGGAGAGAGGAACTGAAGGAGGAGGAGGCAGCAGTTTTAGGTTTCCAACTCCCAATATCTATCGCTATGAAGAAAAGTTGAGAGTTTTTCTTTTTTTAGTTCTGGTTTTTGTTTCAGAATTCTTTTTTTTTCTTTCTTATATATAATGTATATATTTTAAAAAATGATTTTGGAGGCGAGTTTTTAATGTGAGATAAGTTTTCTATTACGCACGTACACATTTGTGTGCGTGCATGAACACACACACGTGCGCGCACGACGCACGCACGCACGCACGCATGCACGCACACACGCGCGCGCGCGCACGCACACACACACACACACACACACACACACACACACACACACAGTCTAGTGGTCAGAACATTGTGCTCGCAATTTGATGACCCGGGTTCGATTCCCGTTCGAGGGGATTTTTCCCCTGGAGTTAACATCAGCGCTGATTCCACTCTCCCCACAAGTCCTTCCGATGAGACTTTAAACCGAGGCCCCGTGTGTGAACGCACGCAGAACATCTTGCGAACACGTTAAAACCCATTCCGCTTTTAGGGAGAGTAGGACATTGTGTGCCGATGGGAACGGATGACAAGATTGTCAAAACTGCATACATACGGGGACTGGATGTAAAAAAAAAGCACATGAGTGCTTATTCCATTATCTTCGATATAAAAGAATTAATACAAAAACAACAACAACAACAAACATATACAATACAAAATACGCACGTATGGATGACAGAGTGTCATAGTTATTATTTTATAAAACTTGCATTGATGACGCATTGTAAAAAAAAAATACGCACGCACACACAGCTCTCTGTCTGTCTGTCTGTCTCTGTCTGTCTTTGTCTGTCTTCGTCTCTGTCTCTCTTCTCTGTCTGTCTCTGTCTGCTCTTCTGTCTTCTCTGTCCTTCTCTGTCCTCTGTCTCTCGTCTCTCTCTGTCCTCTCTCTCTCGTCTCTCTCTCTCTCTCTCTCTCTCTCCTCTCTCTCTCTCTCTCTCTCTCTCTCTCTCTCTCTCTCTCTCCTTCTCTCTCTCTCTTCGGATGAGACTTTAAACCGAGGCCCCGTGTGCGAACGCACGCAGAACATCTTGCGCACACGTTAAATCCTGTTCCGCTTTTCGTAAGAGTAGGCCATCGTGTGCCGGTGGGAACAGATGACATTTACAAAACTGCATACACACGGGACTGGATGTAAAAAAGCACAAGAGTGCTTATCCCATTATCCTCGATATAAAAGAATAAATCAAATCAAATCAAATTAAATCAAATCAAATCAAATCTCTCTCTCTCTCTCTCTCTCTTCCTCTCTCTCTCCTCTCTCTCTCTCTCCTCTCTCTCTCTCTCTCTCTCTCTCTCTCTCCTCCTCTCTCTCTCCTCTCTCTCTCTCTCTCTCTCTCTCTCTCTCTCTCTCTCTCTCTCTCTCCCCCCAAAAGTCTTTCGGATGAGACTATAAACCGAGGCCCCGTGTGTGAACGCACGCAGAGTTTCTTGCGAACACGTTAAAACCCATTCCGCTTTTAGGAAGAGTAGGACATTGTGTGCCGGTGGGAATGGATGACAAGATTGTCAAAACTGCATACATACGGCCGGGACTGGTTGTAAAAAAGCACATGAGTGCTTATTCCACAATCCTCGATATAAAAAAACAACAAAAAACCCCACAACAAATACAATACAAAATACGCACGTATGGATGACAGAGCGTCAGAGTTAAAGGTTTTTTTAAAATTATTATTATTATTTTTTTTTACTTCCATTGATGACGCATTGTAAAAAATATACGCACGCACACACAGCTCTGTCTGTCTCTGTCTCTTTCTCTGTCTCTGTCTGTCTGTCTGTCTGTCTGTCTGTCTGTTTCTCTCTCTCTCTCCTCTCTCTCTCTCTCTCTCTCTCTCTCTCTCTCTCTCTCTCTCTCCTCTCTCTCTCTCTCTCTCTCTCTCTCTCTCTCTCTCTCTCTCCCCTCTGGGACGGGATAGCCTAGTGGTCAGAACATTGCGCTGGCAATTTGAAGACCCCAGTTCGATTCCCGGTTGAAGGGATTTTTCTCCTGAAGTTAACTTCAATGCTGACTCCACTTTCCCCAAAATTCCTTCGGATGAGACTATAAACCGAGGCCCCGTGTGTGAACGCACGCAGAACATCTTGCGAACACGTTAAAACCCATTCCGCTTTTAGGAAGAGTAGGACATTGTGTGCCGTTGGGAATGGATGACAAGATTTTCAAAACTGCATACATACGGGAACTGGTTGTAAAAAAAGCACATGAGTGCTTATTCCAATATCCTCGATATAAAAGAATGAATACAAAAAAAAACAAAAACAAAACAAAAACAAATACAATACAAAATACGCACGTATGGATGACAGAGCGTCATAGTTATTATTTTATTATTATTATTATTATTTTCTTATTACTTCCATTGATGACGCAATGTAAAAAAATACGCACGCACGCACAGCTCTGTCTCTCTCTCTCTGTGTCTCTGTCTCCCTCTGTCTCTGTCTGTCTGTCTGTCTCTGTCTGTCTGTCTATCTGTCTGTCTGTCTGTCTGTCTGTCTGTCTGTCTGTCTCTGTCTCTGTCTCTCTCTCTCTCTGTCTCTCTCTCTCTGTCTCTCTCTCTCTGTCTCTCTGTCTCTCTCTCTTTTTTCCCTTACCAGGAAGGGTGTACATTGCCAGGTTTTGTCCAGTGCTTGTCACTTTACAGGAGGTCTGCCTGCTGACTTCAGCCAACACATCCCATCTTCAGAGCATCTCGCTCATTTCATCCTACAAGTTGCATGTTAGGTATTTTCACGTTTCTGTAACCCACTAAATCTGTCGCAAGAACAGCACTGCACTGGACCCCAGACGGCAAGAGAAAGAGAGGAAGACCAAGAACAACACGGAGGAGGACAGTGGAATGTGAGATGGAAGCCATGCAGTACTCTTGGAGTTCATTGACCCCAGGCTGGCCCGGGATAGGCAGGGGTGGAAAGTCTTTGTTGCTGCCCTACACACCACTGGGTGTAAAGGATGATGATGGTGATGATGATGATGATGATGATGATGATGTAACCCACCAAACACTGACAGGAATAACGGGATCTTTAACGTGCATATTTGATTGTCTGCGTGTGTATCATTGGGCGGGATGGCTGAGTGGTCAGAGCGCTCACTTTCCCCAAGTGAAAGTCAGGCAGCCTAGAGCGTGGTTACCAGGTGAATGGTCACTCATCCAACAGGTAACCACGCTCTAGGCTGCCTAACAATTGCCTAACTTTGTTTGCGCGCCTTGGCTTCAGTATAGTCTCCCAGTTCACCCAGCTGTCAATGGGTACCTGCCCTCTTTAGGGTCAGGGAAGGTAAAGCAGTGAGGGAGAGGAGATGGGCGCTGCCCTCAACATGCTGGCCCCTGGAGAAGCTGAGGTCTCTGATGCCTCGCTCCCCTACGACCGCATAGGGTATGGGACACCTTTACCTTTATGTGTTTCATTCTTGAGGAGAATTAAGGCACTGGCAGGTTGGCCTTTGAAGTTGACATGGGAGATCTTAACCCCCCCCCCCCCCCCACTATTAATTTCCTAGACGCCAACATTCAAACCCAGAACTCCATGGATCTACGGGATTAAAGATGAGTTGAATCCAAAAAAGATGCTCAACTTGACTTGAGTTTACCTGGGTTACAACAGTAGGTAGCGCTCAGTTGTACCTTTGATGGAAGGATGCTGCCCTGGGGTAATTAACGTGCACTGAATGGGGGTGTCCACAGCACATCCACAAATTTGTCAACCCTGCTTGGTTTACGGGCGGTATGGCATCGTTTTTCCTAAAGGGGAGGGGATAGCTCAGTGGTCAGAGCACTCGCTTTCCCCAAGCTAAGGTTAAGCAGCATCGAGCATGGTTACCTATTTGATGGGGGACGGAGGGAGGGGTTCAGGGAGATGGATAGGTAATGGGTGGGGAGGGGAATAGTTAATCAGGGAGAGGGGGTATAGGTATGGTAGTGGGGGAAGGAGGGGTAGGTGGGGGTGGGTGAGTTAGTGAGACCGAAAGTGTCCAGGAGTCTTGCAAAACTTTCTTCTTCACCATAACTCTCAATGGAGGACACAGATTCATTGTTTTCCGCGCTAATACCATACCAGCATCATCTCTCCACTCCCTTCAACGTATACAAAACTCTGCAGCTCGATTAGTCCTCAGAAAGAATAATTCTGAGCACATAACTCCTGTCTAGCGATTTCTCCACAGGCTGCCTGTGCCACAGAAAGTAAACTAGAAGATCAGTACCCTCTTGTTATAAATGTCTCCACAATACTGCAACCTCCTACCTCTGTGAATGTCTTTACCCATACACTCCTTCTCGTTCGCTCCGCTCTGCTGCAAATACCCGGTGCTTACAGTTACCTAGATTCAATCAATCCACTGTAGGCCCGTCAGACTTTCTCTATTTCTGGTCCAGTGATCGGGAATGATCTAGGCCTACCCCCTCTCTCTCCCTCCCTCCCTCCCTCTCTCTCTCTCTCTCTCTCTCTCTCTCTCTCTCTCTCTCTCTCTCTCTCTCTCTCTCTCTCTCTCTCTCTCTCTCTCTCTCTCTCTCTCTCTCTCTCTCTCTCTTACAGACAGACAGACAGACAGACAGACAGGCAGACATACACACATATTCACACACGCACAAGCACGCTCTCGCAAGTGCGCAAACGCACACAGACAGACAGACAGACAGACAGACAGACCGACCAACCGACCGACCGACACACACACACACACACACACACACACACACACACACACACACACACACACACACACACACACACACACACACACACACACACACAACAAACACAAACACAGACACAGACACAGACACACAGAGACAGACACAGACACAGACACAGACACACACACACACACACACACACACACACACACACACACACACACACACACACATACACACACACACACACACACACAACACACACACACACACACACACACACACACACACACACACACACACACACACACACACACACACACACACACAGACGACATACAGAGAGCGTCATGTCTGAATTTATCCATTCTCATTTAAAAAATGTGATTGGCCAACTTCTGGCTCTAACGGCTTGTTCTGACACCATTTGCGCCATTGAATAAGGCACTTCTGTTTTTTCCACGACTGTGGAAGTGCCGTGTCAGTTAGCCATTGTGTGGCTCAAAAGCCCGTAAAATCTGTTGGAAATAACATAGTTTCACCTACTGTAATTATTTTTGAAAAAATGTGCAGGGTTTTGCCAGTGTTTTTTTTTTTTTTTTTTTTTTTTCGAACTCAAAAGTTGTTGCGAAGGAAATATATCTATATTTTTTCTTACCTTGTCTCTTCACTGGCTGCCTATCCCACAAAGACTGTGATACAAGATCATTACCCTCTCTTTTTAAATGTCTCCACAAATCTGCACCCTCTTGTCTCTGTAACTGTCTTTATCTGGTATAGCCTACTCCATCTCGTTCCCTTCGTTCAGCCGTAGGTATATTGTGATTTCAAACACCTAGATTCAAACAAAACACTGCTGGCCGTCTCTCTTTCTCTTTTAATGGTCCATCCACCTGGAATGACCTCCCTATCTATGGTGTGCTTCGTCACAAGCCTACATTTCTTACTTTCAAATCCAGCCTCAAAACGCACTTATTTCCTACCTGAGATTTCCCCTCTCATAATTATCAGTCCCAGTTTTTTAACTGCCTCCTTCAACTATACCTCCCTACGTCTGCCTAAGTGTGTGTGTGTGTGTGTGTGTGTGTGTGTGTGTGTGTGTGTGTGTGTGTGTGTGTGTGTGTGTGTGTGTGTGTGTGTGTGTGTGTGAAGTCAAGTCAAGTCAAACTTTTATTTCCAGATTGTACATTGAGTAAGCAATGCAGTTGCTTTTTTAGTGTGTGTGTGTGTGTGTGTGTGTGTGTGTGTGTGTGTGTGTGTGTGTGTGTGTGTGTGTGTGTGTGTGTGTGTGTGTGTGTTATGTGTGTGTGTGTGTGTGTGTGTGTGTGTGTGTGTGTGTGTGTGTGTGTGTGTGTGTGTGTTGTGTATGTGTGTGTGTGTGTGTGTGTGTGTGTTGTGTGTGTGTGAGTGTGTGTGTGTGTGTGTGTGTGTGTGTGTGTGTGTGTGTGTGTGTGTGTGTGTGTCTGTGTGTCTGTGTGTCTGTGTGTCTGTGTGTGCGCGCGCGTCTGTGTGTGCGCACAATAAAATTTGTGGAAAGTTGCATGCGTATAAATGATTTGAATACAAGCACTCCGTTTTGTTTGCTTTTGCAAGATTCAGCGCTATATAAGTTCCATATCATATTATTAGTATTATCATTATTCTTTATGAAAGAGACTTCTACTTTAATGTAGACATTTTGAAAAAAGAGATGTGATAAATCGTAAGACACACAATGGAAGACTTAGAAACGAAAAAAATAAAACATGAAATTGGTATTGTTTTTGAAGTCATATTCCAAGGAGTGGGTTTTTTTTGAGATGGAAAATTTTGTTGAAAATATTAAGTATGTGAAAATTTTAAAAACAACTACAATACACACACACACACACACACACACACACACCACACACACACACACACATCTCCTCTCTCTCTCTCTCTCTCTCTCTCTCTCTCTCTCTCTCTTCTCTCTCTCTCTCTCTCTCTCTCTCTCCTCTCTCTCCTCTCTCTCTCTCTTGGGGACGGGATAGCCTAGTGGTCAGAACATTGCGCTGGCAATTTGACGACCCGGGTTCAATTCCCGTTGAGGAAATTTTTCTCCTGGAGTTAACATCAGTGCTCACTCCACTCTCCCCCAAAGTCCTTCGGATGAGACTTTAAACCGAGGCCCCGTGTGCGAACGCACGCAGAAAATCTTGCGCACACGTTAAATCCTGTTCCGCTATTCGTAAGAGCAGGCCATTGTGTGCCGGTGGGAACAGATGACAATATTTACAAAGCTGCATACACACGGGGACTGGATGAAAAAAGCACAAGAGTGCTTATTCCATTATCCTCGATATAGAAGAATAAACAAATAAATAAATAAAATATAACCACCATTATTCTTATGGTATGGTCAAATCCAATCCAATCCTATTGTTTATAGCCCCGCTGACCACACAGTCTGTCACCTGGTAAAATTTTAAATAGTATGGTCAAACAAATTCTTGTGCCAATGGCTTGTTCTGGTGACATGTGCCTTAGTTTACAACGCAATTCACACACACACACACACACACACACACACACACACACACACACACCACACACACACACACACACACACACACACACACACACACACACACACACACACACACACACACACACACACACACACACACACAACACACACACACACACACACACACATAAATATATATATATATATATATATATATATATATATATATATATATATATATATATATATATATATATATATATATATATATATATATATATATTATATATATAATATTCCCATCAAAGAAGGAAGGTGGCAGGCTGGTTAAGACTTTCACCTGCCTAACGTGTAAACTGGAAGGTTCTGGGTTCAGTTCCCAGCCTCGCCCTTTCTTCCCAATTTTAACGACAAAAATGAACTGAACGTCAAAGCTCTTCCGGTGAGACTATAAACTGAAGCTCCGTGTGCGAATACACGCAGAACATCTTGTCACACGTTAAAACCTGTTCCGCATTTCGGAACAGTAGGCTATTGCGTGCAGGTAAGAACGGATGACAATTTTTTTTTCAAAATGCATGCACACAGGGTTGTTTAGACACCATCCCCCGTAGTCGGAATGCGGTTACCTAAATGGTGTGTGTGTGTGTGTGTGTGTGTGTGTGTGTGTGTGTGTGTGTGTGTGTGTGTGTGTGTGTGTGTGTGTGCGCGCGCGCGCTCGCGCGAGCACGCGCGTGTGTGTGTCTGTGTGTGTGCGTGCGTGTGTGTGTGTGCGCGCGTGTGTGCGTGCGTGCGCGCGAGCACGCGCGTAAGTGTGTATGTGTGTGTAGATGTGGGGGGGGGGGGGGGGGGAGGGGGGCGTAACTGGTCGCATTCGCAAAAATGTATATTGGTGAACCTCAGAGCTCTGGCTGAAGAATGAAATGAAAAAAATATTCCATCTCAGTCTCATCCCCTGACAGGTTTGTGATTTGAAACAACGTCATTAAAAAGTTAAAGTCTGTCCCGAGCCTAAGGCTCATCAGGCCGGTGCTTATCCCGGCTTCTGTGGCATTAAGCGACTGAGAGTCAAAGACTCCCCCCTGGATAGGACGCCAGTCTATCGCAGGGTTAACCCCCAACACAAGGTTGGTACCCCTTTTACACCTGGGTGGGGTGAGAAAATAGCCGTAAAGTGCCTTTTCCAAGGGCACAACGCCATAGCCGAAAGCTGGGATCGAACCCGCAACCTTTACATTATGAGTCCAACGCCCTAACCACTAGACTACAGCGGCGGCTGAAACACGTTATAGGTGCAGGAAATGACAGTGTTAAACACACCATTTATTTTCCAGAGACAAGATAATGGGTATAGACTTTCACCAGAATTTTCGAAACTTTTACTTCATCGTCAAGCAAAAGCCTGTTCAGCGTGGTTTAATGCGTGTAGATAAGAAATGAGAAAGACTTTTCTGAAAAAATAAGAATAGTGAAGAAATAGGAAAGTGGATTGGAGTGTCACACATTGCTTTGGTATTCAATAATCTATTTCAGGGAAATGAAATACTCTTTTTCTTCTAGAAGGAGTGAAAATCAAACATAATAAGACAAATACAAGAAGATATACATTTTTAATTAATGATACATTTCGTGCGCACGCACCTTACATAAACACACATAATTATATGCTTGCATGTGTACGCACGCGTGCACACACATACACACAGACAGACACAGACACACACACATGAGCGCGCACGGAGCACATGCACGTATGCGCTCTCTTTCTCTGTCTCTCTGTCTCTGTCTCTGTCTCTGTCTCTCTGTCTCTGTCTCTGTCTGTCTCTGTCTCTGTCTGTCTCTGTCTGTCTGTCTGTCTGTCTGTCTGTCTGTCTGTCTCTCTCTCTCTCTCTCTCTCTCTCTCTCTCTCTCTCTCTCTCTCTCTCTCTCTCTCTCTCTCTCTCTCTGGGACAGATAGCATGGGGGGACGGATAGCCTAGTGGTCAGAACATTGCGCTGGCAATTTGACGACCCAGGTTCGAGTCCAGTCGAGGAGATTTTTCTCCTGGAGTTAACATCAGTGCTGACTTCACTCTCTCCTAAAGTCCTTCGGATGAGACTTTAAACCGAGGCCCCTCGTGCGAACGCACGCAGAACATCTTGCGCACACGTTAAATCCTGTTTCGCTTTTCGTAAGAGTAGACCATCGTGTGCCGTGCCGGTGGGAACAGATGACATTTACAAAATGCATACACACGGGGACTGGATGCAAAAAAGCACAAGAGTGCTTATTCCATTATCCTCGATATAAAAGAATAAATAGAATCTCTCTCTCTCTCTCTCTCTCTCTCTCTCTCTCTCTCTCTCTCTCTCTCTCTCTCTCTCTCTCTCTCTCTCTCTCTCTCTCTCTCTCTCTCTCTCTCTCTCTCTCTCCCTCTCCCTCTCCCTCTCCCTCTCTCCCTCTCTTGGGGGGCGTTACCACATACGTACATGAGCAGCAAGTCGATGTGTGCATCGTCCGATGTTTATGAAGGACTGCTGGGGACATAAGCAGTGTAGGCTACGGTACTGAAAGTCTGCAACCAACTGTCTGAAGTACCATGCCTTCGGCCAACCTGGACTTCCCAGTCCCTTGTGGTGCCTTTCTGCCCACTTTCCTGTATTTGTTGTGGAAGAGAGAGAAACGTTATTATTATTATTTATTCTTTTATATCGAGGATAATGGAATAAGCATTCATTTGCTTTTTCACATCCAGTCCCCGTGTGTATGCCGTTTTGTAAATGTCATCTGTTACCACCGGCACACGATGACCTACTCTAACGAAAAGCGGAACAGGATTTAACGTAGACAGGCAAGGCAGCTTACCATCTTGACGGCATGGACACGCACAACCGGTGTTCTTTTGGGATGACCCTCCTGTTTTTTTTTTCTTTCTAGAGGAACAACTTTGTTCCAGCGTCGGGGGATGGGAGGGAGATTTGCTGCTAAGTTGTGGTGACGTGGAGTCGAACCCAGGTCCCAACCCCGACTCCAATGCTCCTGGGTCATCAGGCGGTATGCATGCGGCAGACCAGACTGTCCGGCTCCCTGACCTCTGGCTACAGCAAGGCTCCTCCCACAGATGACATCGTGACGCTGCTGCATGAGATGAACAGCACCCCGAGCAGCGGGATTGTCTTTTTTTCTTCTTTAAAAAAAATATATTCATTTATTTATCTTATTTATTATTATTATTTTGTAATATCACTCTATGTCACAGCAGATTTCTCTGCGTGAATTTCGGGCTGCTCTCCCCGGGGAGAGCGCGTCGCCACAAGTGCAGCGCCCACCCATTATTATTTTTAATACAGCCCCGAGCCGCCCAGGGGACTTCAACTCCCCGATTTTGCCTCAGGGATGGTGTCTAAACACGACACCTGTGTGCATGCTGTTTTTTTTTGCTTTTTTAAAAATAAATATAATTTTGTCATCCGCTCCTACCAGCACACAATGGCCTGCTCTTCCGATAGGCGGATCGGGGATTTAACGTGTGCGCAAGATGTTCTGCGTGCGTTCGCACACGGGGCCTTGGTTTATAGTCTCTTCCGAAGGACTTTGACATTCAGTTCGATTTTTTCGTCAAACGGGGAGAAGAAGGGCGAGGCTGGGAATCGAAACCAGAACCTCACGATTCACTTATTGGCAGGCGAATGTCTTAACCATCCTGCCACCTTACTTGAGGTCAAGTATGAAAATATATGAGCGTTCCTAATCAATTCGAAAGATGTCTTGTACACAATGTGCTTTGAAGATTGCCTGACTGAATTGTTTCTACAAGTAGATGATATGAATGTGATTCTCTATGGTGACTTCAACAGATGCGTTTCAGATAATCTTCATTTCATGTAACAGGTGACTCTGAATTATCAGTTTAAAAGTTCTTCAGTAAATTCTGGTCGACAGTCCCAAGATCTTCATACAAATTCTTACGGCAAATCCTTATCAAGCATGTGCACTGCTCTAAAGTTGGTTGGTGTAAACGGGGTATGTAAAGGCAACCTAGAATAAAGCTATACGCACACGAGTGAGAGAGTGTGTGCGAGCTGTGTGTGAGTGTGTGGATGTGTGGGTACAGCTTGTGTCCACATTTTATTATTTCAAATTTTATTTTATACCACTTTATGCCACAGCAGATTTCTCTGCGTGAAAATCGGGCTGCTCTTCCCGGGGAGAGCACGTCGCCACAAGTGCAGCACCTACCCATTATTTTTTTCCTTTTTCCTGTAAGCAACAGTATTTGTTTCCCTATCAGAGTGGCTTTTCTTCTACATAATTTTGCCAGAGACAACCTTTTAGTAGCTGTGGTTTTTTTTACGTGCACCAAATAATGATGTGTAACACACGGGACATCGGTTTATTCTTATCCGAAAGACTAGCACCCAGACCACCACTAATGGATGGGGGGAAAGTTTGGGGCCCAAACGGGGTTTGAACCACCGCACACTCCGACCAGGACTTTTCGCTTTCTAGGCAGGCACATATACCTCTAGACCACCCTTCCGCCACACGAATGACTGGCTGAGGTATTGGCTGGTGTGTGGGTGCTTTGTATATTGTGATGTGTGGGTGCTTTGTATATTGTGATGTGTGGGTGCTTTTTACATTGTGGTGGGTGGGTGCTTTGTATATTGTGATGTGTGGGTGCTTTGTATATTGTGATGTGTGGGTGCTTTTTACATTGTGGTGGGTGGGTGCTTTTTACATTGTGATGGGTGGGTGCTTTTTACATTGTGATGTGTGGGTGCTTTGTATATTGTGATGGGTGGGTGCTTTTTATATTGTGATGTGTGGGTGCTTTGTATATTGTGGTGGGTGGGTGCTTTTTATATTGTGATGGGTGGGTGCTTTTTATATTGTGATGAGTAGGTGCCTGCTGTTGTTATGATATTTCTTCTGTGATATTATGTTTATGTTTCCATATTTCATGCATGGCTTGTAGCCCGCTTGAATTTCTCTGTCTCTGAGATATTTATTAATTTAATTATTTATTTCGTACATAGTGGAATAAGCACTCGTGTGCTTTTTTTTTAACATCCAGTCCCCGGTTTCATTTTGCTTACAGTTTCGCCCGCAACAGAGGCCATATGAAAGCTGTCAACTCTTTCATATCCAAAACTGGAGTAGCATTGATTTCAAATTCACACTGAAGACATACTGATCCTCTGAAATGTCAAACACCGCTACTTTGCGAGAGAAAAAGACCCCCGACACATTACTGTAAGACTTGTGACAGACTGAGTGAGTGTCCTACTTTGGGGTGACTTGAAGTGACGTACACTGAATTCATCTCCGTCAGAACAGCAACCCTGTCTGACGTCATTATGAGCGAAAATGTGTTACGCTGACGTCATTATGAGCAAAACTGCGTTGTGCTGCCGTTAGCGCCTGAATTTTTTTTTTAAAGTGACTTTTAAAAATTTATTTATTCCATTTGGAGGATCATGGAATAAGCACTCAGGTGCTTTAACAACAACAACAAAAAATCAGTCCCTGTGTGCATGCAGTTTTGTCAATTTTGTAATCCATTCCCACTGGCATGAATGGTTTACTCATCCGAAAGGTGGAATTGCAGGTTTTAACGTGTGCGCAAGATGTTCTGTCTGCGTTCGCACATTGGCACTCGGTTTATAGTCTCATTTAAAGGACTTTCGGGGAAATGGAGTCGGCACTGATGTTAATTAACTCCAGGAGAAAATCCTCTTAAACAGGCGTCTGGTCTCGGTAATGGCTCAAACGCGGTCGTCACTTCCCGAATGCACGTAACCACGAGACTGTTCCGTCCCTACTTTACTTTGTAGTAGTTTTACAAGCAGCAGACTGAACGAATACCTTCTTTGTAGTTACTTACGTGACGTATATTTGAATTGACTACCTACTTTGTAGTGACTTACGTGACGTATATTTGAATTGACTACCTACTTTGTAGTGACGTACGTAACGTATATTTGAATTGAATACCTACTTTGTAGTGGTTTTACGTAACCAGGACTGACTGAATACCTACTTTGTAGTGACGTAAGTGACATACTATAATTATGTATTGTATTGTATTGTATTGTATTGTATTGTATTGTATTGTATTGTATTGTATACCACTTTAAGTCACCGCAGATTTCTCTGCGTGAAATTCGGGCTGCTCTCCCCAGTGAGAGTGCGTTGCCACAAGAGCAGCGCCACCCATTATTTTTCTTTTCCTGTCAGCAACTGTATTTGTATCCATATCAGAGTGACTTTTTAAAACATAATTTTGCTAGGAACAACTTCTTCGTTGCCGCTGGTTCTTTTACGTGCATTAAATAATCATGTAAAACACAGGGGACGTCGGTTTATCGTCTCCTCCGAAAGAATTGACACCCAGACCACCAATCACGGTCTTAGTAGATGGAGGAAAGTTTCTGGCCCAAGCGGGGATCAAACCTCTACACTCCTCTTACCCCGACATTTTGCTGTCTAGGCAGGTACATTACCTCTAGACCACCGATCACCTCCGTAGGAATGCCGGGGGCTCTTTCAGTGTAAACATCATCCCACCTTCTGGAAATTCTGTGCTAGACATTTCCACTTTTCTATCTCTCTCTTTGTTTCTGTCTTTCTCCTTACCTTTTTATCATCTCTCTTGCTTATTTTCTGCCTTCCCAATCCACTCTCCTGCCTTTTTTCAAGCAACTCTTTCAAATAATTTTCTGTTTTCATTATATGACACATTGCCTGTGTTTTTTGTTGTTGTTATGGCGACCAGGTAGTGAGACTTAGACACTGGGATGAGCACAGGATGTCCATTCTGCAGTGATATTTGCTCATGTGGCACTGTTTATGTATATTTTTGTACTTTTTGCTTGTTATCCTTTTTCACGTTTTTTTTCTTGTAATCTGGGGATGATAAATGAAGCAGAATGGCTGGTGTCCTCAGTCTGGTTTATTTTCCTTAAGGAATGAAATAATTTAGGTATTGTGTCATTTAATGTTGTTTTTTTCACATGGACAGTATTAGATACTTGAAAGTATTAGGAAGTGTTGGTTTTGAACCTGAAGTTGAAAGTAACTGGAGCCACTGGAACTGAATGAGGTGACAGCCCTAATATGGATTTGTTTTTGCACGATATAGCGCTATATAAATTCCGTTTATTAATTATTATTATTATTATTATTATTATTATTATTATTATTATTATTATTATTATTATTATTTATTATTATCATTATTATTATTATTATTATTATTATTATTATTATTATTATTATTATTATTATTATTATTATTATTATTATTATTATATGGCTTTCGTGGTCGGCAGGGCGGTAAACAATAGGGTAGGGCAGACCACTGACCCCCCACGTAGACTGATGCCTACTTATAGGGATCTACGTGAGGAAAAGTGAATTTGGTTTTTCGTCGTTCCTCAGCTAGAACTCCAAGATTCATTATTGGTGAGATTTGGCATATGCAACGGTTTTTAACGCTTTATTATTATTATTTTTTTAAATTAAAGGTACGCCACGCTCCGGTTTCGGGGATACATAGACTGATTGAAAAACCTACTTTGTGGTGATTTTGCGTATACAAATAATGTTCCAAATTTCAAAGCGGTACGGCGTGTTTATACATACAAACAGACAGACACAGACGCATACACAGACAGACAGATACACAGACACAGACACAGACAGACAGACACATTCACAGACAGACAGCAAACACACACATACAGACAAACACACACACACACTCACGGACAGACAGACAGACATACAGACAGACATACACACATACACATACACACAGACAGATAGACAGACAGACAGACAGACAGATAGACACACACACACATACAGAGGTAAATCGTTTCATCCTTTTTTCCCAGAGCCTTTTTCAACGTTGTTATGTATAGTTTGGGGTTAAGTTTTTTTCAAGAACAAAAATAAATCACAATCTCACATCACTAAGAAAAACAAATGAATAATTGCGCTCTTTGCTTCTTACCTACCTGAATTTCTCCTATTTCAGATAAACATTAG
>CM060337.1:46108265-46113265 GCA_030674155.1 Stramonita haemastoma
GACAGAAAAATATGCAGCACAGAAAACAGAAAGACATAAATCACGTAATCAACAGGAAGAACAGAAAGAAGAGGGAAAAGATGTAGAGAAAAAAGGCCAAAAGGAAAAGACAAAGAAACACAGGAAAGAAACGACAAAACGAAAATGGTTTTAAAAAGAACACAAAGAAAATAAACCCCACAAAAATAAGGAATTGAAAACTAGTGAAACTTCCGAATCAAAGAAAAACACACCACAGTTTCAAAACAAAAAACATACAAGAAAACACACTCAAATATGCACATTTAACCAAAGCAAATAGCTAATACTAGAAAAAGCAGATCGTCATGCAATAAAACCAATTGTCTCTGAATCGATGGCCCGGCTGCTCTGGTCTTATGGTGACCCCAGTTTCAGTTTTACCATACGTGTCTGTGCCTGTGGTGAGTTAACTGTTTCAAAGCCTTCGGGTTTGGAGGTTCACGGAAGAAGGTCGTTGGACGGACGTTGTGGTTGCTAATATTTCGGATGAGAAGATACCCGAGGTCTTGTGTGCAACAGGCATTTAGCACGCGTAAAAGAACCCATGGCAACAAGAGAGATTTCCGTGGTAAAATTCTGTAGAAAATGCCACTCTGATAATTGAAACAAATACAGTTGCAGACAGGAAAAGAAAAAGAAATACGGGGAGGTGCTGCTCTTGTGGCGGCTCACTTTCCTCTGGGAGAGCAGCCCGAATTTCACGCAAGAGAACTCTGCAGTGACTTAAAGTGGTATACAATACAATACAATACAATACAATACAATACAATACACCACAATACAATACAATACAATACAACACAATACAATACAATACAATACGACTAGAAGTCAGGAATGTCTCAGTCACAGACAAACATCCCCTCCCAGAAATAACCACATCAAAAGATCCTAAAGGAAGAAAATGGACAAAGTGATGTCTAAATGAACGACACAGAGCAACAGCCCAAACACACAAGCAAAATCCCCCTTCCCCCACCAATAATGATAATAAAAATAAAACCACAATCCCGCCCCCCCCCCCCCTCCCTTAACAAATATCGAAATGAACGAAAATATCTGAAGATGCTACGGCAGAGCAGAGTGATGTCTAAACTTATACAAAACAAATCCATCCAAAAGTATCTCATCCCCTTCCCCCATACACAAATGAACGCACAAAGGAATAGATCTAAGTCTAAATGTACTACAAGAGAGCGTTTGCCTACACATATACAAGTAACATCCCCCCTCCCCCATAAAAAAAATCTCCACCTACCCCCCCTTCCCCCCTACAACCGAAAAATGGACACATAAACTAATCTGACTATATGACAGGTGAGCAATATCCTACACACATTCAAACATAATATCATACACATCTCTTGACAATCCCCCCTCCGACTCCCTCCATCGAAATAAAATTCAACAACAAAAGCATGAAAATCGAACAAAAACAAAAACCGTCACCCCCTACGAAAAAACCCCAAAACAACCCTAGCCCCACTCCAAACCAAAACTAAACCAGAACACGGATGAACAAACAAACAATGGAATCTGGCTGCACTACAGAATGATGTTTTAACACACACAAAGACAAAAAAAGCCACCGAAAAAACTAAGCAAACTTATGGACGATAGAATGGAACAATATCTGGATACACTACCGGAAAGAAAAAAAAAGAAAGAAAGAAAGAGGGAAGAAAAGAAAAGATGAGAGCAAAAGATGGGTCCAGGAGAGAGAGACAGACAGAGAGACAGAGAGACAGAGAGAGAGAGAGAGAGACAGAGACAGAGAGAGAGAGAGAGACAAACAGACAGACAGACAGATAGTGTCTGTAAGACAGACAGACAGACCGACGGACAGAGAGACAGAAACGGAGACAAAGAAAAAAAGACGGAAACAAACTGAGAAAGAGCAAAAGACAGGGAAAATAGCAAATACAAGAGAAAAAAAAACAAACAAAAACAACAAATTAAATAAATAAAAGAAAGAAAGAAAAACAAGACACAAATAGAAAGAAAATAAAAAACCCCAAAAATATTACAACGAAAAGAAACGACAAAACCCCCCCAACAAAAACCACAAAACAAACAAACAAACAAAAAACACACAAAATTAGACCGCAAATTTCCATTTTTTAATTTCACCATTCTACTAACTCAACCAACCATCTTTCTCCAACTAATTAATCCACCCTCCTCCTCCCCACCCCATCACCCACCCCACCCCACTAAAGGACGCTGATACGCCAGCCAGCATCAGAAAACACAAGAGCAATTTTAATAAGCAGGAAACCCAATTCCGAACGGACCAGCCGGAACTTGGATTACACAGTATTGCACTGCGCTGCACTGCACTGCACTGCGCTGTACTGCGCTGTACTGCACTGCGCTGTACTGCGCTGCACTGCACTGCACTGCGCTGCGCTATACTGCACTGCACTGCACTGTACTGCGCTGCACTGCGCTGTACTGCACTGTACTGCGCTGTACTGTACTGCACTGCGCTGCACTGCGCTGTACGGCACTGCACTGCGCTGTACTGCGCTGTACTGCGCTGCAGAGGTTTAGTTAGTTTAGGGCAAGTAGCCGAGTGGGGAGGTGGTCTTTCTCTTGTCCTTCTGCAGCAGGCGGGTCCAGACTGCCATGTAGGTGTGGTAGCACTCGTACTCCGTCATGTCTTCAGGACAGGAGATGTTCTCCGGGATCGTACGCTCCCCGCGTTCTTTGGCCGCCCCTGTTGGTGACACAGTCATGTTGAGAGCGAATGAAAGACAGAATGAATGAATGAATGAAGGAAGGAATGAATAATCGTTATTTTTCGAGAGAGAGAGAGAGAGAGAGAGAGAGAGAGAGAGAGAGAGAGAGAGAGAGAGAGAGAGAGAGAGAGAGAGAGAGAGAGAGAGAGAGAGAGTCTTTATTCTTTATATCGAGGTTAATGGAATAAGCAATCATATGCTTTTTTTTTACAACCAGTCCTCGTGTGTATGCAGTTTTGTAAATGTCATCTGTTCCCACCGGCACACGATGGCCTACTCTTACGAAAAGCGGAACAGGATTTAACGTGTGCGCAAAATGTTCTGCGTGCGTTCGCACACAGGGCCTCGGTTTATCATCCGAAGGACTTTTGGGGGGAATGGAGTCAGCACTGATGTTAACTCCAGAGGATTTCGAGACAGAGAGGGGGCGGTGCGGGGTGGGGTAGGGTGGGCAGAGCTCCAACACACCCCTGTAGTAAATAGAAATACATCTGTTCTTGTTGTTGTTCAATTGTCTTAAACTGTTTTATGCCATGTTTTGTGTTTCAGTGATTTATTTGTTTCTTCTTCTTCTTCTTCTTCTTCTTCTTCTCTCTTCTTCTTCTTCTATTATTGTTATTGTTAATAATAATAATAATAATAATAATAATAATGATAATGATAATAATAATAATAATAATAATAATAATAATAATTTATTTATCTATTATTATTATTATTATTATTATTATTATTATTATCATTATTATTATTATTATTATTATTATTATTATACATCATTATTATTACAGTTTTCTTTGTAGAAAGTGCTGCGCTGTTTTAGATATTTTTCTGTTAAATTTTCTCAACAATTTCCCTGTTTTATATATTTGGCTGCCTCCAGTTAAATAAAAACTGTCAGATCTACTAGATGAGCGTTAGACTTCTTCTATCCCATGGGCCCATGAATGCGTGTGTTCAAATCTCAGTGGCAGCATCTGGTGACATAGGGGTGGGCATTTTTACGATAGGGGACAGGATGGCTCAGTGGTCAAAGCAATCGCTTTCCCCAAGCTAAGGTTAAAGCAGCATCAAGCGTGGTTACCAATTGAGTGGGTGATCGCTTGCGCGCCTTGGCTACAGTACAGTTCCCCCAGTTCCCCCAGCTTTCAATGGGTACCTGCCCTCTTTAGGGTCAGGGAAGGTAAAGCAGCGAGGGAGAGGAGATGGGCACCGCCCTCAATATGCTGGCCCCTAGAGAGGCTGAGGTCTCTGACGACTCGCCCCCATACGACCACACAGGTTATGGGACACCTTTACCTTTACCTATTTTTACAATCTCCCATGTCCACTTCATGCGCAGACCTGACAGTGCCTCGATTCTCTTCGTGCACATACATATACAGAAGACCAAATACGCACGTTAAAGATCCCGTAATTTATTTCAGCGTTCGGTGGGTTACGGAAACACGAACATACCCAGCATGCATCTTGTACAATGAAATGAGCTGCTCTGAAGTCGGAATGTGTGGGATGAGACCAAGCGGGAAAACATCCCGCAAAAGACAAGTACAGGGGACCTGACACTACACATCCCATCCGGATTCGAATCCCGTTCAAGGGGATTTTTCTCCTGGAGTTAACACCAGTGCAGACTCCACTCCCCCCAAAAGTCCTTCGGATGGGACTATAAACCGAGCCCCCGTGTGCGAACGCACGCAGAATATCGTTCGCACCCATCAAACCTATTTTGCTCCTTGAAAGAGTAGGTCATTGTGTGCTGGTGGGAACAGATGACAAAATTTACAAAAGCCATACACATACAGGGACTGAATGTAAAAAAAGCACATGGTTTGTTTATTCCATTTTCCTTGAAGTAAAATAATAAAAATGAAAAAAAACCCCACTCTCAAGGGAAGGTAGAGAGAAAGAAAGAAAGAAAGAAAGAGAGAGAGAGAGAGAGAGAGAGAGAGAGAGAGAGAGAGAGAGAGAGAGAGAGAGAGAGAGAGAGAGAGAGAGAGAGAATTTGATTTAATTTATTCTTTTATATCGAGGATAATGGAATAAGCACTCTTGTGCTTTTTTCATCCAGTCCCCGTGTGTATGCAGTTTTGTAAATGTTATCTGTTCCCACCGGCACAGGATGGCCTACTCTTACGAAAAGCAGAACAGGATTTAACGTGTGCGCAAGGTGTTCTGCGTGCGTTCGCACACGGGGCCTCGGTTAAAAGTATCATCCGAAGGACTTTTGGGGAGAGT
>CM060337.1:46123265-46130765 GCA_030674155.1 Stramonita haemastoma
ACACACACACACACACACACACACACACACACACACACACACGCTCACGCATTATAGATTTGTAATGCCTTCTGTTTCATGGTCCTAAATATTTGCTATGTTTTAATATTTTTTTTTGTTATGTTATTTTTTGTTTAAATAATTATCAGTGTATCCAGTTAGGATGACGCGTTTTGTTGAATGTATTCTGTTTTCTTCTTTTAAAATATTGGTTGAACTGCTTCTGGTGGTGATGCTGGTATGTAGGGGTAGGGAGGGGGTTTGTTAGCTTTATTCCCTGATCAGGGCAAGGGCCGGATGAAAAAAAAGTATGTAATACTTACTCTGTTACCCTTGAAAAATAAAGATTATTCATTCATTCATTCATTCATTCATTCATTCATTCATTCATTCATTCATTCATTCATTCATTCATTCTCTCTCTCTCTCTCTCTCTCTCTCTCTCTCTCTCTCTCTCTCTCTCTCTCTCTCTCTCTCTCTCTCTCTCTCTCTCTCTCTCTCTCTCTCTCTCTCTCTCTCCTCCTTAAGCTTGGTTTTACAAGTAGACATGTACCACGTTTCTGAGTTGAACACAAGACCATTTCATTTTGTTCCTATAGATTCTAGAATTATCTTCTATATTCT
This sequence comes from Stramonita haemastoma, assembly GCA_030674155.1. NCBI lineage: Eukaryota > Metazoa > Mollusca > Gastropoda > Neogastropoda > Muricidae > Stramonita > Stramonita haemastoma. The sequence goes on from CM060337.1 coordinate 46,123,890, forward strand.
TTTTCCTTTTTTTTTCTCACTTTCTCTCAGTATCTGAAAAAATAGAATGATTATGCTTACAATTCGTATTAATATCAGTGCTGACTCCACTCTCCCCCAAAAGTCCTTCAGATGAGACTATAAACGAGGCCCAGTGTGCAAACGCACGCAGAACATCTTGCACACACGTTAAATCCTGTTCCGCTTTTCGTAAGAGTAGGCCATTGCGTGCCGGTGGGAACAGATGACAAGGTTTACAAAACTGCATACACATAGGGACTGGCTGTTAAAAAACACACAAGTGCTTATTCCGTTATCCTCAATAGAAATAAATAAATAAATGAATGAATAAAAATAAAAATAATAAATCTCTTAAACTTGGTTTTACAAGTAGACATATGCATGTTACTGACCTGAACGCAAGACCTTTTCATTTATTCCTATAAATTCCATAATCATATCCAATGTATTTGTTGATTTATTTTTTTCTTACTTTCTCTCAGTATTACTTTTTTTTTTTTTTTTAATGATTATGCTTACAATTAATTTGTGACTCACAAAGTCTGGCTTTTTTCTATTTAATTTTTTTTTGTTTTAGTTATCCTGATTCTTTTCCCCAGAGTTATATTGTTCGCGCATTTCTAAATGACAAAAGAGAATCATCTGTTCCTTGTTGAACAGCACAGCATTAACCGCTCTTTCTTCCACCATTTTGCTACTTTTCTTTCCTGGAATTTCTCCAGTAACATCGTTTGATAGAACTATTGATTCTTTCTAAGGAAGGGGGATACCTCAGTAGAGGGAACTCACTCTACCCCAAGCTAAGGTTAAGCAGCGTGTAGCGAGCGTTTGTTGGGGTGGAAAAGGCAAGAGAATGGGCCTAGTTTGCAGAAAATGGAAAAGACGGAAGATTCAGAAAGAAAAGGCGGAAACACACAGGATAGAAAAGAGAAAATTCCTTACACAGAATCTCCATGTTTGTAAAGACGGAAATATCAGAAAGAAAAGGAACAAGGCGGAAACACAAAAGATAGAAAAGAGGAAATTCCTAACACAGAATCTCTAAGTTTGTAAAGACGGAAATATCAGAAAGAACAGGAACAAGGTGGAAACAAAGACAGGGGATAGAAAAGAGGAAATTCCTAACACAGAATCTCCATGTTTGTAAAGACGGAAATATCAGAAAGAAAAGGAACAAGGCGGAAACACAAAAGATAGAAAAGAGGAAATTCCTAACACAGAATCTCTAAGTTTGTAAAGACGGAAATATCAGAAAGAACAGGAACAAGGTGGAAACACAAAAGATAGAAATGAGGAAATTCCTAACACAGAATCTCCATGTTTGTAAAGACGGAAATATCAGAAAGAACAGGAACAAGGCGGAAACAAAGACTAAGGATAGATAGAAAAGAGGAAATTCCTAACACAGAATCTCCATGTTTGTTTTCTAGCTTGGGGCAGGGGGCAGGGGTAGCCTTGTGGTTATAGCGTTGTGCTCTTGATTTGACAACCCGGGATTGAGCCCCAGAGTTCAAATCCCCGCCAAAACGCCTGTTCAAGGAGATTTTTGCCCGGGAGTTAACATCAGTGCCGACTCCACTCTCTCGAAAAGTCCTTTGGATGATACTATTAACCTGAGACCCTGTATGCAAAAGCCGCCGCTGTAGTCAAGTGGTTAGGGCGTTGGACTCGTAATCTAAAGGTTGCGGGTTCGATCCCAGCTTTCGGCTATGGCGTTGTGCCCTTGGAAAAGGCACTTTACGGCTATTTTCTCACCCCACCCAGGTGTAAAAGGGGTACCAACCTTGTGTTGGGGGTTAACCCTGCGATAGACTGGAGTCCTATCCAGGGGGGAGTCTGTGACTCTCAGTCGCTTAACGCCACAGAAACCGGGATAAGCACCGGCCTGATGAGCCTTAGGCTCGGGACAGACTTTAACTTTAACTAACTGTATGCAAACGCATGCAGAACATTTTGCGCACACGTTAACGTTACACCCGTTCCGCCTTTCAAAAGAGTAGGACATTTAGGTAGATAGATAGAAAAATGGATGACAAAAATAGAAACGTATGCAGACTGGCAGGGTATAGACATCATCCCCGAAGTCAGAATGTAGCTGCCTTCATGGTGGGCAACAAGGATTGCATACGCAAAAATCTCACCATTGATGAACATCAGAACTCTTGAAGATCGGGATAAAATGTCAGCCGCTGATGGCTTGGACACCCCCCAAAAAAACAACAACAAAAAAAAACAACAAAAACAAAACAAGAACATTAAAACAAACACAAAAAACACCCCAAAACACCCCAACAAAAAACAAACAAAACCTCTCCACTTCTCTGAAGTCAGAGTATGGCAGCGTATGTGTAGAGGAGGGCGGGATAGCCTAGTGGTTAGAGTGGTGCGCTGGTGATCTGCTGACCCGGGTTCGAATCTCGTTCAAGAGGATTTTCCCACTGGAGTTAACATCAGTACCGAGTCCACTCTCCCCAAAAGTCCTCCGGATGAGACTATAAACCGAGGACCCGTGTGCGAACGCATGCAGAACATCTTGCGCACATGTTACATCCTCTTCCGTTTTTCGGAAGAGTAGGCCATTGTGTGCTGGTGGGAACGGATGATAAACTTGACAAAACTGCACACACACGGGAACTAGATGTATAAAAGCACATGAGTAATTATTCCATTTGACGAGCCGGGTTCGATTCCCGTTCGAGGGGATTTTTCCCCTGGAGTTAACATCAGTGCTGACTCCCCTCTCCCAAAAGTCCTTTGGATGAGGCTATAAACCGAGGCCCCGTGTGCGAACGCACGCAGAACATCTTGCGCACACGTTAAATCCTGTTCCACTTTTCATAAGAGTATGCCATTGTGTGCCTGTGGGAACAGATGATAAACTTGACAAAACTGCACACACACGGGGACTGGATGTAAAAAAAGAACATGAGCGCTTATTCCATTATCCTCGATATAAAAGAATAGATAAATAAATAAATTCCATTATCTTCGAAATAAAAGAATATAAAAAGAAAACATGATATTAAAGAAAGCAAAAAGCAAAAACATGCATGCACAATTCTAGACCAGTGTTTTGCTTCAATCTCACAGCGACTCCAGGTTGTATGAGTTATGTCAGAATAGATATTCTGGGTGTTTTTAATTTCCAGTACCCCCCCCCCCCCCCGCCCCCTTTAAAAAAAAATCCTGTCTGAGTTTGTATTTCTTTCCCTATAATATCTAACTTTTTTTAAAAAACAGAATCTTGCCCCAGGACAACCCCCCTGCTGCAGTAGACTCCTTTACATGCATTCATGCTGCTCATCCAAAAGACTAGCACCCAGACACCCTCTCAAGGTTAACTGGATGGGGGAGAAACTTCGGGCACAGATGGGGGTAGACCCCACACTCCTCGCTTCCTAAACGAACCTCTAGACCACCGAGCCACTTCAAGATTTTACCTGGATTAACTCCCTTGTTACCAGGGGGAAGGGGGGGATATTATTTACTGCCCCTCAGGGATGGTGTCTAAACACGACACCTGTGTGCATGCTGGGTTTAAAAAAAAAAATTGTCATCCACTCCTACCGGTACACGATGGCCTGATCTTCCGAAAGGCGGGACGGGATTTTAACGTGTGCGCAAGATGTTCTGCGTGCGTTCGCACACGGGGCCTCGGTTTATGGTCTCATCCGAATGACTGACTTGCAAACGGCGTTTGGTTTAACCCGATTTGATCGAACCCAGCATAATAAAGCAGCGAGGGAGGGGAGATGGGTGCCGCCCTCAACATGCTGGCCCCTAGAGAAGCTGAGGTCTCTGACGCCTCGCTCCCCTACGACCACCTAGGTTATGGGACACCTTTACCTTTTAGCGTAATGTGACATGCACATCAACAACAACCAGCAGCAACAGATAGACTGAGAGACAGAATGAATGAATAATCTTTAAGATAGACATATAAAGATAGATAGATAGCTAGATAGATAGATAGCTAGATAGAGAGAGAGAGAGAGAGAGAGAGAGAGAGAGAGAGAGAGAGAGAGAGAGGAGAGAGAGAGAGAGAGAGAGAGAGAGAGAGAGAGAGAGAGAGAGAGAGAGAAACAGAATGAATGAATAATCTTTAAGATAGACAGATGGAGATAGATAGATAGAAATAGATAGATAGTTAGATTGACAGATAGATAGAGATAGACAGATAGAAAAATGGATAAAGATAGATAAACAGATAGATAGATAAATAGGTAGATAGATGGATAGATAGATAGGTACATAGATAGATAGACGGATAGACAGTTAGATAGAAAGATAGATAGATAAATAGATATTTATTTATTTACTTATTAATCTATTTATGTATTCTTTTATATCGAGGATAATGGAATAAGCACTCATGTGCTTTTCTACATCCAGTACCCGTGTGTAGGGATATAAATAAATAGATAGAGACAGGTAGATAAAACAGAAAGATAGATATAAAGATAGATAGATAGACAGATATATAGACAGATAGAAAGATAGGTAGATAGAAAGATAAGTAGATAGGTAGATAGAAAGATAGGTAGATAGATAGGTAGATAGATAATTGTAGATAGATAGGTAGACAGATAGCTAGAGAGATAGATAGGTAGATAGATAGTAGATAGGTAGATAGGTTGGTAGATAGATAGATAGGTAGAAAGGTGAATAGATCGATAGATAGGTATAGATAGGTAGATAGATAGATAGGTAGATAGATCGATAGATATGTAGATAGATCGATAGATAGGTAGATAGATCGATAGATAGGTAGATAGATAAGTAGATAGATGGATAGGTTGATGGATAGATAGACAGATAGATGGATTGATGGATGGATAGATGGATAGATAGATAGACAGATAGATAGATAGATAGATAGATAGATAGATAAATAGATAGATAGATAGATAGATAGATAGATAGATAGATAGACAGACAGATAGATAGATAGATAGATAGATAGACAGACAGATAGATAGATAGATAGACAGACAGACAGATAGATAGATAGATAGATAGATAGATAGATAGATAGATAGATAGATAGATAGATAAGATGTTATCCTCCTTACCAGCAAAAACTCTGTCATCTGTCACCTATCACCTATCATACATCATCCGTCACCTGTCATCCGTCATCCGTCATCCGTTACCCATTATCTGTCACTGTCACCTGTCATCTGTCACCTGCCACATGTTATCTCTCATGTCATCTGTCATGTCATTTGTCATGTCATTTGTCATGTCACATGTCATGTCACCTGTCTCTATCACAGTGGACGCCGTCAGAGGGGCGGTCAGCAGACCCCATGGCCTGTGTATCTGGGCATTCTTCTTCTTCTTCACGGAACGTCAGGGGACGGGATAGCCTGATGGTTAGAACATTGCGCTCACAATCTGATGACCCGGGTTCGAACCCTGTTCAAGGGGATTTTCCCCCTGGAGTTAACATCAGTGCAGACTCCACTCACCCCAAAAGTCCTCCGGATGAGACTGTAAACCGAGGCCCCGTGTGCGGACGCGTGCAGAACATCTTGGGCAAACCTTTAAACTGTTCCGCTTTTCGAAAGAGTAGGCCACTGTGTGCTGGTGGGAACGGATGACAAAATTTACAAAATTGCATACACACGGAGACTGGATGTAAAAAAGCACATAAGTGCTTATTCCATTATACTCGATATAAAAGAATGAATAGATAAACAAATAAATAGATGAATGAGCAAATGAATGAACAACTAAATAAATAAACAAATAACTAAATAACTAACTAAATGAATGAATAAATGAATGAATGAATGAATAAATAGATAAATAAATAAATTAAATAACGCTCAGACAGCAGCTATTGTTGTCTGTCATAGAAGTGAAAATGCGTTGCGCTGCAGTCAAGCACCTGACAGGTCAGACCCAGCGCATCCCATTTCGGTGTGGGACAATAATACTTGTTATCATTGAAGTCTTTCTCGCATGCCGAACGAAGTCAGATGTGCTGGGCCTGACTTGTCAGGCGCTTAATTAACAACAGGGCAATGCATTTTTGCTCATATGACAATTAATAAGACTTGCTGTCTGAGTGTTCGATGAAGAAAAGAAAAGAAGAAGATTTAAGTCTTTTCTCGGGAAAAAAAGGTTGGAGAATGGACTTAAAGTAGAGAAGAAGGTGACAGGAGGAAAAGGAACACGACAGGAACAGATAATTATATAGGACAGAGAGAATCCTAGCATAGAGTTTTCTAAAAGGTGGGGATGCTGTTTATACTGACAGGCCCTGGAAGCCTTAGTTTGCTGGCATCAAAGATATTGTCCATAAACGACCAGATGGCTGCCTGTCTCTTTGGGGGACGGGACAGCCTAGTGGTCAGAACATTGCGCTCGCAATTTGACGACCGATTCGATTCCCGTTGGAGGAGATTTTTCCCCTGGAGTTAACATCAGTGCTGACTCCACTCTCCCCAAAAGTCTTTCGGATGAGACTGTAAACCGAGGCTCTGTGTGCGAACGCACGCAGAATATCTTGCCCACACGTTAAATCCTGTTCCGCTTTTCGTAAGGGAAGGCCATTGTGTGCCGGTGGGAAAAGATGACAATATTTACAAAACTGCATACACACGGGGACTGGATGAAAAAAAACACACGAGTGCTTATTCCATTATCCTCGATATAAAAGAATAAACAACAACAACAACAACAACAACAAAGAGTGAGGTATAGGATGAACACCCTCTGTTTCCAATGTCTCCACAAATCTGTCACTGTCCTCACCTGCACACTCCATCTCCTTCCCTTCCTTCAGCCGCAGACACTTTTAGACAAACAAACACAGTTGCATGCAGGAAAAAGAAAAAGAAAAATGGGTAGGCGCTGCACTTGTGGCGA
>CM060337.1:46135765-46145765 GCA_030674155.1 Stramonita haemastoma
CACGAAACGATATATCAGAGAAATCTTTTTTGGTACCTTGCTTTCTGGGTTATATTATCTCATAAAGCACGTACATCTTCATCAAACAAAACATTCATTTATCGTCAATTCACTTAAAGAGGAAGGATGTTAAAGCGAAAAAGAAAACAACAAAATGTTTGAATTTCATGCATAAGTAGATGCTGACTTTGTTTATTGTGTAAAATATTAATGTTTCAATTACGTTACAAGTTTTTGTTTGTTTGTTTTGGGAAGCAGAAAAGGATGTAGAAATACAGTCATCTTGAGTATCTTCATCTTCAATACTAGAATCAAAGGCAGCAGAAAAACAGTGACAACAAAAGTCCAGTTAGAAAAAAATTGAAATAAAAGGATATTGTTACAAAAGAAACAAGACATAAAAAAGATGTATTAAACAAAGTATATAGTGAATGTGCACAGCTACTTTTGATGTTTTATGGGAGGAAAGCTAATGATCTATAATGATAGAAATCTGATGAGCAGATCTTCAGTGTTGTATCACAATGGCTTCCTCAGGTAAAGTGTGTGCAGAAAAAGAGAAAACATAATTATATCAGATTCTTCTGGCTAGGTGTTCAATCTTACCCGTGTTGACTGAAAATACCTCACAGTTTGTGTGCACCCCACACCACCCCACCCCACCTTTCACGGTTATGTTCGATCCTGAAAGTCACCCTGTATTTGGAATGGTCACCCTGAAAAGTTGTGGAATGTTTAGGGATGTAGTAGGCACCTCCTTAGGGTCAGGAAGGAAAGCAGCGAGGGGGAGGAGATGGGCTACCCCTCAATATGCTGGCCCTAGAGAAGCTGAGGTCTCTGATGCCTCGACTCCCTTACGACCACATAGGTTATGGGACACCTTTACCTTTACCATCTTTTCTGCATGCATTCATGTGGATTTTACTTCACACATTGTAAGTAAAGTCCCGCTGCGGGAATTCCGAAAGAGAAAGGTGGATGGAGGAGGGAGGCTTGCAAGTATGAACAACATCACCCCCTTTTGGAAATCTGTGCTTGGAATTCCCTCTTTTCGATCCCTTTCTTTGTTTCTGCATGTCCTTTTCTCTTTCTTGTCTGTTATTTCCGCCCTCTTGGTTCATTCTCCTGCCTTCTTTTTCAGAAAGACTTACACATTTCTCTCCCACGCCGATGTCGGATGTGCTGGGCTACTGACTTTTCAGCTGTTAACGGCAGAGGAATGCATTTTTGTTCATATGACAGACAACAGTCCGAGCGTTTGACGAGGAAGAAGTGACGAGATGCAATTATGCCCCCCTCCAATTCTTTATTTCCTGTCATCCCTTTAGGGATATGGAAGATTTTACATGACATCAATGAACAGAATCATAACTGAACAACATACACGCACCATGCAACTGGATATTTGAACGGTAGTAGTAGGCACTCATCAGTCTAGGAAGACTATGGAGTTGCGCTCTAGTCTTTAGAGCGCAAAGCCTGGGTAAGTATTGGAGGGCAAGCTGTTACCCATGCAGCAACCCATTTGAACAATTACTACAGAATAAAAAAAAAGTCTGTTTACACAGTCATATCAAACTTCGAACGTTCAAGACAAAAGGCTTCAGGCGACTGCTTGAATTTCCTGGAAGGATAGGAAAACAAACACCTTTGTGCGAAATAAAGTCGCACTGATGGCTGGCCCTCAGGAACCCCTACTAGCCACTGTCAAGAAAAGGAAGCTGGCATGGTTCGGCCATGTCACACGCCACAACACCCTCCCCAAGACAGTCCTACAAGGAACGCTAGAAGGTGGCAGACGCCGAGGCAGACAAACCAAAAGCTGGATGGATAACATCAAGGAGTGGACCCACCTGGACAGTCCAACACTCATTGGGAAGGCGGAGGACAGGGCTGGATGGCGACGGCTGGCTGCAGAATCGTCTCTCATGTCTCCTCCACGACCATCCCGGTAATAAGAAAAGAAGAAGAAGAATCAAACTCTTCGAACCAAAGTTTACATGCTATTTCAGATAAAATCAATCATTTTTAACAACACTGAGCAGAAAGACTTCTTATTGGAGGAAGAAAAGAGTTGTTTATACTTCACAGTGTTTGGATGTTTAGCGTCATATTTTCTCCGTCATATAGTTGTCCCACCCACCCCACTCACTCCCACAACTCATCATCAATTCTCCCATCAACACGTCAGCTTAAAGTCGATAGATTTTTTCCAGCCAGTGGTCTTCCGATGTGCCGGTAAGTCGATTAGAGATGCCATCCATCTTATCTGCAGACCTCCAAAGAGTCTCCCTTGCACCTCCAGCTGAAGTTCTCATTCTCTCCTTCCCTCCATTTCTTCTGGGAGAAGAGGGAAGAAAGAAAGAAAGAGAGAAAAGAAAGAAAAAAAGGCGACAGGCGGTAACTTGTCCAGAGCTGAATGATTCAGACTGATGCAGACTGAATGAATTACCTCCCCCGCATGGGGTTTTTCGGCAAATTTTTCATTTTATTTTTCCCTTTCCCTTTTTCCTTCCTGTGTGTTATTTTCTTTTTGTTTCTTTCTTTCATGTTTAGCATGTTTCTTTGATAATTTTTGCTTTGTGGTTTTGTGGTTTCCCTTTTATATTTTTTACTTGGATTTTTTTTCTTGTTTCATCCATTTGCATGCTTTTTATTGTTGGGTTATTGCCATTTTCTCTTCTTTCTTTCTTTTCTTAAAAATCAAACCCTACTTTTTGTGTTTTTTCATTGTTGTTTGTTTTGTTTGTCATTGTTATTGGGAAAGGTTTTTTTTTGATTCTTTCTTTCCTTGATACACTCAAATTTTGTTTTCATGTTTTTCTTTTTTTTTTTCTTACCAAATCTTTTTATCAAGTTATCTCCCTTCTCCTTGTTAGGAACAGATTCTGTCAAACAGTTTGTAACATTAGGAGAATACAGGAATGGATTACTTCCCATGCAATAATTATCCTCCTTCCCTTTTCGTAACTTTTCCATTTTCCTCTCGTGTGTTTCTTCTTCTTCTTCTTCTTCTTTTCTTCTTCTTCTTCTTCTTCTTCTTCTTCTTCTTCTTCTTCTTCTTCTTCTTCTTCTCCTCCTCCTTCCTCCTCCTCTTCTTCTCAATGACTTTCATGTTTATTACATTCTTTTCCTCTTTTGTGTGTTCTTTATGGATTCCGTTCTTTCTTTCTTCCTTTCTTTGATTTTGATTTCTCTTCCTTCGTCTATTTCATCGCTTTAAAAAAATGTCTGGGGTTTGTTTAAATGAATTCTTATTTGTGATGTTTTTGTATTGTAGTATAGTCGCCATCACTGTAGTTATTGCTTTGCTGTTGTTGCTGTTATAGATGGATTTTTTACCATTGTTTATGTCTTTCCTTCATCTTAAAAAAAATGCTGTGTTTCTATTATTCCTTTCCATTACAAGTATGTTCTCTTTGTTTTTTCTTTTCTTTTCCCCCCTCTTCCTCCTTTTGATCTTCATCATCATCATCATCATCATCATCATCATCATCCATCATCATCATCATCATCATCATCATCATCATCATCATCATCTCATCTTCTTCTTCTTCTTCTTCTTCTTCTTCTTCTTCTTCTTCTTCTTCTTCTTCTTCTTCTTTGCATTCTTTTTTGCATTCTTCATCTTCTTCCTCTTTGCAGTTTTCTCCTTTGCAATCTTTTTCGTCTTCATAATCTAATTTTCCTTATCCTTTTACTTTTTCTTGTTTGTTTTTCGTGTTTTTTTTGTTATCAAAAACTACAGGGCAGAAAAAGAGAAAGGAGAAAAACAACAACGATGATGACGATGGTGAAAAAAGAGGGTAAATTCCTAAATTTCTTGTTTCAGACAAGTTGTTGCATTTTGTCAGCCGAACAAGGGATTGTACAGTGGTAAGCTCGAGATATTTTTGTCCTAAGAAGCCATACAGAGGATAGGAGAAGATGGTTTTCATGTACTTCCTCATGGCAATAATTGCACAACTTTTTCTCTTCCTCTAAGAGAATAATTCTGAACTCTGATGCTTACAATAGTAGTTTTCCCACACGCAGTTTTAGAATGGGATCTCAAAAGCATTTTGCATCAACAAATTCAAAGCATCTTTTGCCCTGAAAGGTGGTCTGAAAGGACCCGTTATGTGAAAACAACAACTTTCTGTTGTACAGATTTCCCCCATTTTTGCACGTATTTATTTGTCAGGCTTTGCTCGACCAAAGAAATAAACGATTTTTTTCACAGCCATCCCCCTGTTGCACCCAGACATATCTAAATCCCAGTCTAAATAGTATGTTTCTTACCTGAAAAGCCCATCACTTTTGATCTTTTCCGTCTAAACTGGTGAACATGGCATATGCTTGTTTTGGGAGGTGTGTGCTGTCCATTTTAAACACCTAAACACCTTTAGTGGGTATTTGATTCACCTGACTGCCGTGTTAGTATCTGGTCGGTAACAAGAAGTTTCTCTGTTAACAAATTTTTTATTGAAATGTTGGTGGGACATTGAGATAGCGTATAACTGCAAATGTGCAAACTTTTTCTAGGCTTCCAGTTTTTAGGAAGAGCGAGAGAGAGGAGAGAGAGAGAGAGAGAGAGAGAGAGAGAGAGAGAGAGAGAGAGAGAGAGAGAGAGGAGAGAGAGAGAGAGAGAGAGAGAGAGAGAGAGAGAAATATTTCTATTTTGAGAGATAGAGATAGAGATAGAGGTAGAGAGAGAGAGAGAGAGAGGAGAGAGAGAGAGAGAGATAGATAGAGAGAGAAGAGAGATGAGAGAGAGAGGAGAGAGAGAGAGAAGAGAGAGAGAGAGAGAGAGAGAGAGAGAGAGAGAGAGAGAGAGGAGAGAGGGGAGAGGAGAGATTAAATCAAAATCAAATCAAAATCAAAATTGAAATCAAAATCTAAATCTAAATGAACTTCAAACTTGAAATAAGAATTGGACATAAAACCAAAGATTCCCTCAGCAGGCTTAAATACCGCCAGACAGGTGTGAACTAAACCATGAAGCGAAACAGGAAATATGGACCAATTTCCACAGCAGGGCAAAAACCAAAGCCATGTATGCAGTAATGGGCATGACATCATGCACATCCATAGACAACTTGCCAGAAAAACAAGCCAACTGTGCAAGTATTACGCAAGAAAGTGAAAGTGTTCCCCAAACCTATAAGGTCCTTGGAGAGCGAGGTGTGAGAGACCTCAGCTTCTCTAGGGGCCAGCACAATGAGGGCGGTGCCCATCTCTCTCCCTCGCTGCTTTACCTCCTATGTCCCTAAAGAGGGCAGGTACCCATTTACAGCTGGGGAACTGGGGGACTGTACTAAAGCCAAAGTGCATGAACAGTCACCCATTCACGTGGTAACCACACTCGATGCTGCTTAACCTTAGCTTGGGGGAAAGCGAGCGCTCTGACCACTGAGCTATCCCGTCACTGGTATTAGACAACACCCAAAGAGGAAACACACACCTGAGCTTAATTACCTCCCATTGATGAAGACTGGCCAACCAGGCCTCAAATCTAGTGCAGCAAAATGTAATCCTTATCTGGAGTCTACTGACACTGCTATCTTCAGGACACTGTAAAATGACACTAGGGTTTTCCAAACAACAACAAAAAGTGGTAAAGGTGTCCCATAACCTGTGTGGTCGTAGGGGAACAAGGCATCAGAGACCTCAGCTTCTCTAAGGGTCAGCATATTGAGGGCAGCGCCCGTCTCCTCTCCCTCGCTGCTTTACCTTCCCTGACCCTAAAGAGGGCAGGTACCCATTTACAGATGGGTGAACTGGGGGAACTGTACTTAAGCCAAGGCGCGCAAATGGTCACCCATCAAATTATTAACCACGTTCGATGCTGCTTAACCTTAGCTTGGGCAAAGCGAGTGCTCTGACCACTGAGCTATCCCGCCCCTTCAACAAAAGCAGACAAAAAAGTTTTGATGACAATGGTGACCAATGAGTCAGAAATATGGACTAAACATGGCCACTCCAAGATATGAACAGAATCCCTCAAACCGACAACAACAAGGAAGAGGGTTTTTAAAAATTTATTAGCCTATTACACACACACACACACACACACACACACACACACACACACACACACACACACACACACACACACACACACACACACACACACACACATATTTTTAATATAGATTTTCTTTCTTTTAGCCCCTTGACATTTCTGATATAAGTGGCTAGTGTGTCAAAAAGCACACCAATAACACAGTGTGCTAGTTTTTGGGTCATAACAGCTCTGCAAACTTAGAACCATGCTGGTTACTGCAGCTTGTCTCTATTTCATCGTCTGCCACCTTACCTCTGCTTGCTAGAAAATCGAAGCTTTCAAACGATAATGCTAGAAACAATAGGACCAGAGAAAAAAAGGAACTATTAACGATGTGGTAGACCTGACATTAACTTCTTCTCCTTCAATATACATCCATTTCAAACCTACGGTACGTTGCGTTTAACCTTTTCCATGTCTATGCTCATACTTTTCATTATTGTACTAACACTTTCTCCCTTCCTTCAAGCGCATATATATATATATATATCCTAGTTCCTTACCTACTTTAAAGGACAGTGAACTTCAGGTTTGGTTTGAGTTTTCTTTTAAAGCATTATCTAAGGTTATTTCTCGTTTATTTCTTATACTGAGAAATCAGGCAAGATGCCTCAGCAGAGCATAGGACAAGTGAGTCAGTGGCCTGAAGTTAGCCGTCAGAGTGAGGTACATAACAAATTTCCAACGGATCATTCCAGTGCCGTGGAGAGGGGGGGGGGGTATGCTGCATGGGTAACAGCTTACCCTCCATGCATACATGCCCAGGCTTTGCGCTCTAAAGACTAGAGTCCAACTCCATAGTCTTCTGAGACTGATGGGTGCCTACTACTATAACAAAAATGTTCAAAAAGCTGTCTGGAAAACAGTCACAACCAGCTAATTGTGAAAGGTTGTGTGTGCTGAAAGTATATGGGGGGAATTATGTATGTATGTATGTATGTATGTATGTATGTATGTGTATGCATGTATGTATGTATGTATGTATGTATGTATGTATGTATGTATGTATGTATGTATGTATGTATGTATGTATGTATGTATGTATGTATGTATGTATGTATGTATGTATGTATGAATGTATGTATGTATGTATGTATGTATATTTAACTTCCTGAGAGAATCGGGCTTTTTCCGTCTGATATGAGTGAAAGTGGTAGAGTTGGTCTCTAAGGACAAGGTTGTTTTAAGGAATCTGGTTTTGGTTTTATCTTGTTTTAAGTGTGATCGATGTGGGTTTTTCCACGACGCGGTGGCCGTCCTGGGCTGACCCTTATGGTTGACCAGGGCGTCGATACAAGCAAGGATAGTCAAGTTGGTTGTATACTCCGTTTTAAACTGTATAGAGTTGCACAGTTTTAATAGAGTTTTAAAATATGACGAGGTGACAGCCTCGATATGGCCTGTGCGGTCAACGGGGCTCTAAGCAACATCATTCGGATTGGATTGGATGCATGGAAAGTAATGCCAGGAAGAGCACTCTCCGGTGCGCACACAGAGAGCATGTAGCTGTGCGTGCTACAAGCACTAATACCAAAGCATTGCATGCAATGATTCGTGAGACACAACACAGAGAAAATTCAGACCTTTTGGAAACGGCTGTATCCAGGCTTATGTACCTGAAATAGAGTCTTTTATGTGTGTATGCGGACAGACGGGGGCGGGATAGCTCAGTGGTCAGAGCGCTGGCTTTCCCAAAGTCAAGTTAAGCAGCGTCGAGCGTGGTTACCAGTTGGATGGGTGACCGTTTTGGCGCCTTGGCTTCAGTACAGTCCCCCAGTTCACCCAGCTGTAAATGGGTACCTGCCCTCTTTAGGGTCAGGGAAGGTAAAGCAGCGAGGGAGAGGAGATGGGCGCCGACCTCAATATGCTGGCCCCTAGAGAAGCTGAGGTCTCTGCTGCCTCGCTCCCCTTCAACCGCCTAGGCTAATAAGGGATACCTTTAACTTTTCCTTTATGCGGACAGACAATTGAAGTCACAAACACACTTCCATCGACATGTCTTTCTCACAGATGCGCCCCCTCCCCTCCCCCACTCATCAATACAATTCATCCTCTATTTTCACCCTAACTCCCACACCAACCTAAAAGTCGATAGTGATTTCTTTCTTTTTTATAGCCAGTCTGTCTTCTAAAGTCTTGTCTTCTGATGAAGCTGTAAGTAGATCAGACATGACATCTATCTTATCTAGTCACTTCTCAAAGTCTTTTTTATTTTATTCCTTCTTTCCTTCTCACATTCATCTCTTGAATTCTCTAGGGAGAGGAGGAAGAAAGTGGCAGACGGTATGTAGGCATGTGTTGAATGACTGAGACAAGCGAGGGATGCATAGGTTGTCTCCCGCCATAATTCTTCCCCTTTTTCTTTAAAAAATAATTGCTTGTCCTTTTTTTTTCGTTTCTGTGTTGCCATCCAGTATTGTGGTTTTTGTAATGTGTGGTTTTTGTTGTTGTTGTTGTTGTTTTTGCTTAGTTTTTTTTCTACTTTCTGTTTTCATTGACTTTTCCATTTGTTACTTTCTTATTGTTTTTTTATTGTTTTTTATTTCAAAGTTCAGGTGTTAAGCTTGTATGTTTTTGCGTTGTAGAAGAGTTTTGTTTTAATCGTTTTCTTTCTTCCTTTTTGTGCATTTCTTTCCTTTTGTAGGTTTTTTTTGTGTCCTAATTCATTTCTTTCATAATGTCTGTTTTTCTTTCTTTCAGTGTTTTACACCAAATCTTCCTCCTCTTTAATGTCTTCTTTCTTGTTGTTGTTGTTGTTGTTGTTGTTGCTCTTCTTCTTCTTCTTCTTCTTCTTCTTCTTCTTCTTCTTCTTCTTCTTCTTCTTCTTCTTCTTCTTCTTCTTCTTCTCTTCTTCTTCTTCTTCTTCTTCTTCTTCTTCTTTATTTTTTAAAATTAATTTTTTGACATTCTCCTCCTCCTCCCTTCTTCTTCTTCTTCTTCTTCCTCCTGTACTTTGCATTCTTCTTCTTCGTTGCATTCATCTTCTATGCATTATTCGTCTTTGCATTCTTTTTCTTTGCATTCTCCTTCTTCTTTGCATTCTTTTCCTTCTTCTTTGCATTCTTCTTCTCTGCATTGTTCGTCTCTGCATTCTTTTTCTTTGCATTCTTCTGTGGATTCTTCATCTTCTTTAAAATCTTCTTCTTTGCATTCTTCTTCTTCTTTGCATTCTTCTTTGCATTATTCTTCTTCACTGCATTCCTCTTTGCTTTCTTTGTCTTCTTTGCATTGTTCTTTGCATATTCTTTCTTCTCTGCATTCTTCTTCTTCTTTGCATTTTTCTTCTGTTATGCATTCTTATTTTTCCTCGCATTGTATGAATGGAATGAATAATCTTTAACATACAAAGATCAAAACTCAAAGCCGGACCTGGTCTTATGATCTGCTCTTGTTCACTTACACAATTTGTTTTTTTAATCAATAAAATATGGCAATGAACGAAAGATTGAATACATGAACGAAGAGAACAGGAGAGAGAGACAGAAAACAAGACAGACAGACAGACAGGCAGACAGACAGACAGAAAGACAGACAGACGAAGACAGACACACAGTCATACTTACATACAGAAGAAGACAGACAAACAGACGAAGACAGACAGACAGACAGACAGACAGACAGACAGACAAAGAGACGTAGACAGACATACAGACAGACGTAGACAGACAGATAGATGAAGACAGACAGACATACAGACAGACGTAGACAGATAGATGAAGACAGACAGACATACATACTGACAGAGGCGAAGACAGACAGGCGAAGACAGACAGACAGTCAGACAAAGATACAGAGAGACTCACACTCTGACAAATAGAGACATACAGAGACAGACTGAGAGACAGACAGACAGACAGACGAAGACAGACTTAAGACACATAGAGAGACTCACACTCTGACAGAGAGAGAGAGAGACTGACTGACAGATAGATTTCAAGTAATCAACGATTAAAG
>CM060337.1:46148265-46150765 GCA_030674155.1 Stramonita haemastoma
GTGCTGTGGGCATGCGTTCGAGGCTTTAGGAGGTTTAAATGGATCCAGTCCTGTTTGAACCGCTGCAGATAGAGGGAGCTCCATCTTTCTACTTTAACGCGGCAAAGGGGGGACAATTTGCATTTCAAAGGAGAGGATTCGGTCTTGGTAAATACTAAAGACGCGGACTTCAGGGTTTTGTTCTGCGTGTGGTGGAAGGAGGGGGGGGGGGAGGTGAGGGCTTTTTCTTTTACTTTGAGGGGGGAGGGAGGAGATAGGAGGGGGGGGGGGGAAGAGTCTTCGTTTTTTTTTCTTCTTGTTTGTGGGCGAAGGCTTACTACGCTTGCAGACACCCCCAAATCTCAGCACAGGAGTTTACACCAGTTCTGACATCCTAACCCGTAAAGGTAGCCATTCTCCGTCCTCAAGGGTTTATTTTATTTTTGATCTGTAGATTCCTTGATTGGTTGGTTGGCTGGTTGGTTGGCTGGCTGGTTGGTTGGTTGGTTGGTTGGCTGGTTGGTTGGTTGGCTGGTAAGCTGGCTGGCTAACAGGTTGGATTGTTGGTTGGCTGGCTGGTAGGTTGATTGGCTGGCTGGCTAGCAGGTTGGATTGTTGGTTGGCTTGTTGGTTGGTTGATTGGTTGGTTGGTTGGCTGGTAGGTTGGTTGGCTGGCTGGCTGGCTGGTTGGCTGGTTGGCTGGTTGGTTGGCTAACCATCTAACCAGCCAACCAACCAACCAACCAACCAACCAAACAACGTGCCAGACACCCAATCTCACCTACCCACCCACCCCTACCCACCCTACCTGCAAAAGAACGAAGAAAAATGCAAATCAAAGCCTCAGCCTCCCTCCCCGGCCCCCTCCCCCTCCCCCTCCACCCTCACCCCCCAGCCCCGGAAAAATAAATCCCCAAAACAGAAAAACGAGAGCGTTTGCAGCAGGATAAAAATAAAATCTCACACAAAGCACCTCCCCAAAGTTTAGTTGGCTAGGCTTACTGTGAAATTCTGTGCCTACAATGGGGGCGCTTGCGGAAGATCAAAAACAATTCTCCTTCTTTTTTCTCGTTCTTCTGAAAAACACCCTTCGCTACAGCCGTTTGTGGCTGTGAAAAACTGTGTACATTTCTAGTGTTTACTTCGGCGAAGTTCATTCTTTTAAAATGGCAATGTTACCCGCTGTCCTACTTGCCATCATAAACTAGATTCTGTCAGTTCAATCTTCTCATAGTTTTTAATCACTGGATCGATTTCAGTCTCGTAAAATAATGCATACACATGCACCACAACACGCACGCGCGTGCTTGCGTACGCGTGCGCGCACGCACACACACATACATCGATATATATATCGCGTATACACATAATATATAGTCTACACGCACATATCCACACGCACGCACGCACGCGCGCGCACGCACACACACACACACACACACACACGCATACGTGCGCACGCACGCGCGTGCACGCGCACACACACACACACACACACACACACACACACACACGCGCGCGCGCGCATGCATGCACGCACGCACGCAAACACGCACGTACGCGAACACGCACACACACGATACATCAATTGTCTACAGAGAGAGAGAGAGAGAGAGAGAGAGAGAGAGAGAGAGAGAGAGAGAGAGAGAGAGAGAGAGAGGAGAGAGAGAGAGGAGAGAGAGAGGAGAGAGAGAGAGAGAGAGAGAGAGAGACAGAGAGACAGACAGACAGACAGACAGACAGACAGACAGACAGACAGACAGACAGACAGACAGACAGACAGACAGACAGACAGACAGACAGACAGACAGACGGACAGACGGGCAGGCAGGCAGGCAGACACACATACACACAGACCCACACTCTCAACTCTGAACATTTTCATTGTACTTCAGCTTTGGGTCAGAATATGTCAAAGGGACGAAGGGGAGTGGTAATAAGTAGACGGGAAAACTTCACTCATTTGTCTAGAAATAAAAGGTGTTCCATAACCTGTGTGGTCGTAGGGGAGTGAGGCATCAGAGACCTCAGCTTCTCTAAGCGCCAGCATGTTGAGGGCGGCGCCCATCTCCTCTCCCTCGCTGCTTTACCTTCCCTGACCCTAAAGAGGGCAGGTACCCATTTACAGCTGGGTGAACTGGGGGAACTGTACTGAAGCCAAGGCGCGCAAAGGGTCACCCATCCAATTGGTAACCACGCTTGACGCTGCTTAACTTTGCTGGGGGATAGCGAGTGCTCTGACCACTGAGCTATCCCGTCCTTAGAAATGTCTAGAAACAAATTCCACATATTCACATACATTGACATACAACGGAGAGCGTCCTCATTATCATTCTCCTCAACACAGTCATGACTAAGAGCATCGTCACTATTGGGGGTTACAAAAACACACACTCATCGATAAGCTCTCGCAAGGTCCTCATGGCGCCAGTCCAAGTAAGCGGTGTGGTCATTCAGAATTTTACTATTTTTAATTTGCTTTATACCACTTTATGTCACAGCAGATTTCTCTGCGTGAAAT
>CM060337.1:46173265-46223265 GCA_030674155.1 Stramonita haemastoma
TTATTATTATTATTTATTATTATTATTATTATTATTATTATTATTATCATCATCATCATCATCATCATCATCATTATTATTATTTCTCTGGCAGCTTCAGAAGGCCACAGGGATATGAAATATTCTTGTGATTGCGACTAACACCTTTAAATTCTGAAAAGTGTCTTGCTGTAAGGTACCACAGCAGGTGAAGTTTCAATCACCGCCAGGACCTCTGATGAGGGCTCATCCAGAAACTTGAGTCAGGTCAGGCCAAAGGCATGGTTCTTACTATAAAAAAAAATGCTGCCATTGAAAGGCAATATTTCCTAGAGTAGATATTTGATTTTTTTTTTAATTGAATCTTTGATAAATCATTTTCATAATGGTTGAGAAGTTGTAAGTGGCTGCCTGCCCTTGTTTTTCCTCCTCTACTTTTGCCTCAGAAATAATAATAATTATTTCTCTGATGCAAGAAAAACATGAAACTTTTTCTTTTTCTGTGGATGGGAGTGGGGGTGGGTGGGTGCTTCTTTGTTGCTTTTTATTGTGATTTTCTTTTTTTTTTTTGGGGGGGGGGGATCCCTATTGTTACAGAAACACCATAGGGATGGCTTATAGACTGATAATTTTTACTGCTTATTGGTTGGCTGGTTGGCTGGCTGGTTCCAATCCTGTCCAATCATATTGTTTATAGCCCCGCCGCCTGCACAGGTCATATCGCGGCTGTGACCTCGTAAAAATTTAAATTTCAGGATAAAAATGTGCAACTATATACAGATTAAACGGGGGTATAATAAAACCAGCTCTACTGTCCTTCCTTGTATCGACGCCCTGGTCAACCATAAGGGTCAGCCCAGGACGGGCACTGCATTATAGGAAAAAACAACATCAAGGGATGGCAGGCTGGTTGGCTGACTGGTTGGCTGGTTGGTTGGTTGGTTGGCTGACTGGTTGGTTGATTGGTTGGCTGGCTGGTTGGTTGGTTGGTTGGCTGGTTGGCTGACTGGTTGGCTGGTTACTTGGTTGGCTGGTTAGTTGGTTACTTGGCTGGTTGGTTGGTTGGCTGGTTGGCTGGTTGGTTGGTTGGTTGGCTGGTTGGCTGGTTGGTTGGTTGGTTGGTTGGCTGGTTGGCTGGTTGGCTGGTTGGTTGGTTGGTTGGTGGGAGCGTAGGTTTCCCACCTGTTTTTGTACATGGGCGCTGTTTGGATCAAATGTTAGCATTTGACTTTCGAGGAAAGCATCCATAACTACTTTTTTTCTTTTTTCTTTTTTTTTGGAGAGAGAAAGAAAGAGAGAGAGAGAGAGAGAGAGAGAGAGAAGAGAGAGAGGAGAGAGGAGAGAGAGAGAGAGAGAGAGAGAGAGAGAGAGAGAGAGAGAGAATGAATAAATTAACGCAGCCTTTTCAGTGCCCCCTATTTCAGCACCATATTGTACAGCTACCCCCCCATTCCCCTGTTAAAAATCCTATGATTTAAGGAGTACTTTAAGGAATGATTTTCTAAGATATTGAACTGCAGCGTGGTTTGCTAGACTCGGAAAACCCCTATTAGCGTGAAAAGAAGCATCAAACTTTTCAGGAATAAATCCCCAGAAATTTATTATCATGAACATCAGGCATATTCATTCTAAACCCAGCTTTCACAGGCTCCCAAATAATAACCACTCTTTCTAGATACAATCATGCTGTTCTTTGAAATAATAACCTGCCTTTTCCTAACATGATTTCTGCATCGAACGCTCCGACAGCGACTATAAATTGTTGTCTGTCATGTGAATGAAAATCTGATGTGCTGCCGTTAAGCGCCTGACAAGTCAGGCCCAGCGCATCTATCTGACTTCGCGAGTTTGGAAAATGATCGTCTTTGAAGTCATTCTGGAAAGAAGGCAGGAAAAGAATGAACCAAGAAGGCAAACGATAGACTTGGAGAAGGTGACAGGAACGAAAATTTGAACAAGGCAGAACTACAGAGAGGGATAGAAAAGTGACAAATTAATCAGAGCACAGAGTTTCCTGAGGGTGGGGGTGCTGTTTAGACTGACAAGCCTCGGACATCCCCACGAGGAAACTATTTATTTATTTATTTATTCATTTATTTATTCATTTATTTATTTATTTATTTATTTATTTATTTTATTTTATTCTTTTACATCGAGGATAATGGGATAAGCACTCTTGTGCTTTTTTTTCATCCAGTCCCCGTGTGTATGCAGTTGTGTAAATATTGTCATTTGTTCCCGCCGGCACACAATGGCCTACTCTTTTACGAAAAGCGGACCAGGATTTAACGTGTGCGCAAGATGTTCTGCGTGCATTCGCACACGGGACCTCGGTTTATAGTCTCATCCGAAGGACTTTTGGAGAGAGTGGAGTCAGCACTGGTGTTAACTCCACGAGAAAAATCTCCTCGACCGGAATCGAACCTGGGTCATCAAATTGCCAGCGCAACGTTCTGACCACTAGGCTATCCCGTCCCGTGCTGTTTAGACTGACAAGCCCCGGGCATCCCCACGCGGAAACTAGAGCAATGAGCAGCTCGACATGAACATTTAACTGTGTATGGAACCAGCGTATAGTTGTGACGCTCCACCACGAAACGAGTCGCTTAGCACCTAACCCACTTTCCCGCTAGGAGCTATTAAAGGCAGGTGGAATCAAGTTCGCAATTTTGAGATTTTGATTGAATATAAAAGTGTAGGCATAATTCTACCTCGTAATGAAATATCAAATCATAATTTTGTCTCCTTTTGCCTTAAAACGTGATTAAAAAATACCAAACCCCTCGTTCTGACCACTTATTACGATGCTAAACTTGTCAATTTCTCGTTTTTGTCATTTCCTACAGTCTACCATTTCAACTTGTCATAACTTTTTATAGAAGTGTCCGATTTTCCATATGTTTTTTTTGTATCGTATAGCCATTTTATTGCAGTTTGATAACATGTCAATAACTAAAAATTGACCTCTGGTGCTGCGGCTCATTATGTGGTGGAGCGTCACAAATGTCTTTGGCTAAGATAGTAGTACCTCCCACAGCCTCTTCTTCCTTGATAGGCCGGAGGTCATACGACTGAAATCTCTTGATGCCCCCCCCCTCCCCCCCCCAAGAGCTGGAGGCTCACTGGGCGTTAGTGATGCAAACACTGGGGGGGGGGGGGGGATAGCAGTCGCCCTCCAGAGATGCCAGCCGCACCTTTCTTGGGAAGAGGCTTGGATGGACTCCATTAAGCCAACACCTACTTTCTCACACGGAGGAGCATGCAGACTGGTGCACTGACTCTGTAGCCACCTCATGTTTCTCCTCCCTCTGGGTGTATGCAATCTTTCAGCCATAGCAAGTATCTCTCCCCCCTCCCCAACCTGGGGGACGGGATAGCCAAGTGGTCAGAACATTGCGCTGGCAATTTGAAGACCCAGGTTCGATTCCCGGTCGAGGGGATTTTTCTCCTGGAGTTAACATCAGTGCAGACTCCGCTCTCCCCCAAAAGTCTTTCGGATGACACTATAAACCGAGGCCCTGTGTGTGAACACACGGGGACTGGATGTAAAAAAAGCACATGAATGCTTATTCCATTATCCTCGATATAAAAAGATTAAATAAATAAATAAATAAATAAATAAATAAATAAATAAATAAACCTGCCTGTATATACCGTCACATTGCGGTACTGGTAGGCTGGGGTGGGGGGGGAGGGAGATTTGCACGAGACAGGAATGTGTGGGTAACACAAGGGACCAGTGGGTGCTGAAGGATGCCCCAAGGTCCAATGACTAGAGCAGCGGCATGCAGGACAGGGGGCATATATACTCCCTAAGGTGGGAGGGAGGTGGGAGTTCTCCTTATTAAGAGTGTTGCCTGCCTGATTGTCGCCACTAGCACTCCCACCACCACTACCACCTCCATGGCAACATAGGGCGCTAGTCCTTATTTATTTATTTATTTATTAATTATTTATTTATTTCGAGGATAATGGGATAAGCACTCGTGTGCTTTTTTACATCCAGTCCCCGTGTGTATGCAGTTTTGTAAATCTTGTCATCTGTTCCCACCGGCATACAATGACCTACTCTTACGAAAAGTGGAACAGGATTTAACGTGTGCGCAAGATGTTCTGCGTGCGTTCGCACACGGGGCCTCATGGTCTCATCCGAAGGACTTTTGGGGAGAGTGGAGTCAGCACTGATGTTAACTCCAGGAGAAAATTCTCCTCGACCGGGAATCGAACCCGGGTCGTCAAATTGCGAGTGCAATGTTCTGACCACTAGGCTATCCCGTCCTCCCACGTCCTTCACCCTGACAGTTAAGTTAGGAGAGGTGTAAGTGGGTTGGTGAATGGGTGTGAAGATTCGAACCTGGGTCCGAGTTGTGACAACATAATTATCTGCAAATGAAATTGATCTGGGAGATATTTCAAATCCCGACCCTTGATGCATCAGACGCCGCCGAGATTCGAACCCACGCTTCATGGATCCACAGGACTGAAGTGGAAGGGTCCTAACCACTGAGCCACAGCGTCTGTCGGAATAACATAATAAAACACGTTCGAGGAAATTTGAAATAGGTCAACGGAAGATGAACTATCATTTTTGTTCTATGATAATTCTACGTTAACATCAGTGCTGACTCCACTCTCCCCCAAAATCTTTCGGATGAGACTGTAAACCGAGGCCCCGTGTGCGAACGCACGCAGAACATCTTGCGCACACGTTAGATCCTGTTCCGCTTTTCGTAAGAGTAGGCAATTGTGTGCCGGTGGGAACAGATGACAAAATTTGCAAAACTGCATACACACGGGGACTGGATGAAAAAAAGCACATGAGTGCGTATTCCATTATCCTCGATATATAAAATTGAAAAAAAAATCATGGTGTTGAAATAACGATTATTCTAATCGAATGGTGCATGTCAAATTCAAGTTCCAAAACTTTTCCCCCATCCATTAGACCATGAGTGGTGGTCTGGGTGCTAGTTTTTCGGATTGAGACGATAAACCTGAGGTCCCGTGTGTTACATATCATTATTTAGCGCACGTACGTAAAAGAACCCACGGCAACAAGAGGGTTTTTCCTGGAAAAATTCTGTAAAAAAAAAAGAAGCCACTCTGATAGGGAAACAAATACAGTTGCAGACAGGAAAAAAGAAAAAAAAAGGGCCGCGCTGCACTTGTGGCGACGTGCTCTCCTCGGGGAGAGCAGCCCGAATTTCACGGAGAGAAATCTGTTGTGACATAGAGTTGTATAAAATGGAAGATAAGATTTAAAAATATCTTTTGATTCTCAATATTTTTGTGTAATCCCTTCATGCTTATCCCTAAAGGGATGTCAGGAATGAAAGAGTTTGACTATCAAACAACCGTTTACCGGTAGACCCACCCACCCTTTTTTTCGCCTGATCTCTCGCTTAACCAATTAATACTCATACTCCTAAAAAGGTAAAAGGTAAAGGTGTCCCATAACCTATGTGGTCGTAGGGGAGCGAAGCGTCAGAGACCTCAGCTTCTGTAGGGGCCAGCATGTTGCGGGCGGCGCCCATCTCCTCTCCCTCGCTGCTTTACCTTCCCTGACCCTAAAGAGGGCAGGTACCCATTTACAGCTGGAGGAACTGTACTGAAGCCAAGGCGCGCAAACAGTCACCCATCCAACTGGTAACCACGCTCGACGCTGCTTAACATTGGCTGGGGGGGAAAGCGAGCGCTCTGACCACTGAGCTATCCCGTCCCCATCAGTAGTAGTAGTAGGCACCCATCAGTCTCGGAAGACTATGGAGTTGCGCTCTAGTCTTTAGAGCGCAAAGCCTGGGTAGGTAAGTATGGAGGGCAAGCTGTTACCCATGCAGCAGAACCCCCCCCCCCCCCCCCTCTCCACGCCACTGGAATGATCCATTGGAAAGGCAATGACCGATACGAATGGTTCCAGTAGCGTCGCAGGAGCCACCAGAACGTTGCCATATAGCCTACAGCCCCGAGCCGCCCTGGGACTCCAACCCCCCGATTTTTCCTCAGGGATGGTGTCTAAACACGACACCTGTGTGCATGCTGTTTTTGTTTTTTTAAATAATAATTTTGTCATCCGTTCCTACCGGCACACGATGGCCTGCTCTTCCGAAAGGCGGAACGGGGTTTTAACGTGAGCGCAAGAAGAAAACAAATGTTCGTGTGGGAGAGGTCACCTGAGAGTGATTAAACAGAGCTGACGTGGCGTGATGGACCTGGACATGACGGAGACAGGGAAGTGGATGCCTAACAATGACCAGCGGGAGAAGAGATGACCACGAATAGATCAGTGGACACTGTCCGTCACGCTGCATGCAGTCACAGTCCTCTGCCTGCATGTCTGGCGTCTGACCACCGTCACGTCACGTCTGACATTTTATCGTTTACCCCTTCGTGCCGGAAACCAAGTCACGACCGTGCTTTGTGGTTTGATTGCTTCATTTCAGTCAACTTGCATTTCGTACGTGTTGTTTTCTCTCTCTCTCTCTCTCTCTCTCTCTCTCTCTCTCTCTCTCTCTCTCTCTCTCTCTCTCTCTCTCTCTCTCCTCTCTCGAGTTCGAGTTCGAGTTCGAGTTCGAGTTCTCTCTCTCTCTCTCTCTCTCTCTCTCTCTCTCTCTCTCTCTCTCTCTCTCTCTCTCTCTCTCTCTCTTTCTCTCTCTCTCTCTCTCTCTCTCTCTCTCTCTCTCTCTCTCTCTCTCTCTCTCTCTCTCTCTCTCTCTCTCTCTCTCTCTCTCTCTCTCTCTCTCGTGATCGTACGGTTTCTTGAGGACTGGTCTTGTTTCAGAAAGTGTTTTGTTAAATTCTTTCACATCTGTCTGTGGACGGTACGGATTTGATTCTGAATCTTTGTTTTATCGCTCTCTCACATGACAGTCTTTCAACGATGTTCAGATTGATTTCAACCTGGTTTTTGTCCCGAAGTCGGAATGCAGCTACTTTACTGGTGGGCAAAAACGATCGCATAAGTTCGCCATTGGGGATGGGATAGCCTAGTGGTCAGCACATTGTGCTCGCAATTTGACGACCTGGGTTTGATTCTCGTTCGAGGGGATTTTCCCCTGGAGTTAACATCAGTGCTGACTCCACTCTCCCCAAAACTCCTTCGGGTGAGACTATAAACCGATGTCCTGTGTGCGAACGCACGCAGAATATCTTACGCACATGTTAAATCCTGTTCCACTTTTCAAAAGAGTAGGCTATTGTGTGCCGGTGGGAACAGATGAAAAGATTTACAAAAGTGCATACACACAGGGACTGGGTGTAGAAAAGCACATGAGTGCTTATTCCATTATCCTCGACATAAATAAATAAATAAAATTGTTGAACCTCGGAGCTCTAGCCGAGGAACGAAAAAAACCCCAAATAAGCACAATGTTTATTTTTGGAAAAAAAAATTACAGAATCATACAGCACAGCATTAAGAACAGCAACAAGGTTAGAGCTATACCATGCTCAATACGAGATTTTCAGCAAAATAGTATGAACACATACAATGATGGAGGTCTATCAAAAAAATCAAGGTGATGTTTTACAACTGAACAAGTGAAGGCTGGACATAGAAATAGTGTGTCAATCAACCTCAGAACACGCCTATTTGCAGCAAAAATAACACACCAAACAGGCGAACAATCAAAATACAATGCCACGACAAGGGTGACAGACTGTAGATAAGATGTTGGATTGAAAAAAGCAAAACCTAATGTTGGTTTTTGTTTTTGAATGAACTGAAATACAAACATGAAATGGAAAAACTGGTGCTCTGCAAACAAATGCAGTTAACTGATTTTCAGAGAAAATGGTTTCAGTACATAGACTTAGTAGAAAGCTAAGTACCATTTCAAAATACTAGTAAAAGTCCGTGTGTATTTCATAAATCTTGCCTTGACATCGAAAATGATAATGGATTATTTGTACTTTGTGTAGCAATTATTCTTATTAGCCTATTAAATGGAAATGATGAAATGTTGTCTGGATGAAAAGTCAGTTTGTTTCTTTTGTAATGCATATGTGTGCCAATCAAAAAAAGATTACAAAAAATAAATAATAAAAAAAACAATCTATCCTAAGCACTAATTATGAAAAAATTAATTCTGATTATTAGTGGTTAAGCTTTCCTTTTGACTGTATCCATAAGGAAAAATAGGAGAAAAGAAGAGAAAGAAATGAATGATTTTTCACTTTACACATACATTTGTGCAATTTTTATAGATCACTTAAAGAAATCTACGCAAGTGTGTGAAAAAAAATAAAACTTAGGGAACACAATCAGAATGCACAACAATCAAACAGAACAAAACTTTCAGATTGTGCATTTTAAAAATCATCAGAGATGATTAAAAAAAAACCCCATAGCAACTCAATAAAAAGAAAAAAAAAGAAAAATGTGAAGAAGGAGGGTTGAAGATATTGGAAGAGAGAGAAGAGAGAGAGAGAGAGAGAGAGAGAGGAGAGAGAGAGAGGAGAGAGAGAGAGAGAGAGAGAGAGAGAGAGAGAGAGAGAGAGAGGAGAGAGTTGTACATCAAACTTAAACGATCCACACATTAAATACAACCCATGTGTGTGCAGTCAGAGGACTACAGGCTTCAAGCCCTAGAACCTTTGGGAAAAAGTGATGAAAAATCTGTACGTGATTCGCATTGCTATGATTTGGGTCCCCGAAGTACAGTTGAAGATGTTTCTGACTGGCGGGAAGTGTGGATATGGTGTTTACTTATATATCATTTATTCTTTTAATAATAATAATAATAATACATGGAATTTATATAGCGCTATATCTTGTAAAAAACAAATCAAAGCGCTTGCACTCGACCTCACAACAAACAATCAATGACAATAAATAATTCTAGCAAATTCGAAAGCACACCATATCGAGGAAATGGAATCAGTATTCGTGTACTTTTATACATCGGATGAGTCCATAAACGTAAAACCCTCTGTGCCAAAACAGCTGTGTACACATTAAAAAAAATGTCCCGGTTTATCAAACAAGAGCATTTATGGCAAATGAAAAAAACACGGTCACACTGCATAAGGCAGAATATGGTCTGGGAATAAATAACATTCATCTAAAAATGAAGAAAAACAACACCCACCACCCACGAATGCTAGAGAAGAATACGACGACACTGTTCAGAAATCATTTAACGGAAATTAACGCCTGATTAATTAATCTCAAAGTCCTTCACCTTGGTTTGGTCTGACTCTGCCGCCATCTTTAAACTGTTGGCTGTTCGTTCACAAAGGTGGCGATGAACAGTTAGTACCAACCATGATTGATCATTTATTTATAAACTCGTTTGCGGAAGTCAGCGCATACAAGTAGGCTACTCCGAGACCTTCAGTTGTGTGTGTGTGTGTGTGTGTGTGTGTGTGTGTGTGTGTGTGTGTGTGTGTGTGTGTGTGGCGTGCGTGCGTGCGTGTGTGTGTGTGTGTATGTGTGTTATAAACAGACGGTTCAGGGCCGGGGCAGCAAGCTATCAACTGCCTTCAGGGCGGGGACTGGATGTAAAAAAAGCACATTAGTGCTTATTCATTATCCTAAAAAAAAAATTGACTTGATTTCGCGTGATCTTTCTTTAAAAAAGAAGAAGCTAACAACATACAAATACCTAAAAGGTCTACTTGCGTGCCAGTCACTACTTTTGTGGGAACACTTTGTGTTGTGCACTATTGTTCTTTCCCCTGTTCTCAGATTCCATATGCATGGACGTCCTCTTCAGGGGAGAGGCAGAAAGATGCTTTGGCTGGACTGATGAAAGTGGCAGAAAAGAAAAGAAAAAAACAACTGGAGAATCGGCTTTTATTTCCCCTCTGGAAAAGACTTCGCTACAGGAATGGAGCAGAGAGCGTTTTCCGACACGATGGCTTCCTATGCTTTCCTTGACTTGCTCAGGTTTTTAATCCGTTGTCGGGGACGGGACAGCTCAGTGGTCAGAGCCCTCGCTTTCCTCAAGCTAAGGTTAAGCAGCAGTGAGTGTGGTTACCAAGTGGATGGGTGACCGTTTGCGCGCCTTGGTTTCAGTACAGTCCCCCAGTTCACCCAGCTGTAAATGGGTACCTGCCTTCTTTAGGGTCAGGGAAGGTAAAGCAGCGAGGGAGAGGAGATGGGCGCCGCCTCAATATGCTGGCCCCTAGAGAAGCTGAGGTCTGTAACACCTTGGTCTCCAATGACCACACAGGTTATGGGACACCTTTACCTTTTACCTTTTACCTTTTACCTGGGTGGCGAAGTCTGTAATCTGTTGTAGTGACCCCGCCAGTCCCACATTTTTTTTCCTGGAGCTCTACAGGGCTGGGCCACGTCTGGTGTCTTAGAGTGTTGAAGGTAGGGGGGCAGGTCTGCAGGATTTGGGAGAGGGGATGTGCCGCAAGAGCACAGGTCAGTTTGGGATATTTCAGGAAGCTTTTTCAGATGTGTGTTAAGGACGTTTTGGACGAAACGAGAATGAAAGCTACTACCAGTGCACAAAGCCCATCCCACAGAGGTATGGATAAATCCTGGACATACACGGCTTCTTTGTTAATTGATGTTAAGTGACTGTTCCCTAACACCGCGAGGCTTATCCGTTGGCTTACAAAACACATAGGTCTCTGTACTCAAAGACCCCCCCCCCCATTAAAACAATGTTCCTAATCACTCCATGGCACTATTCCACAGTCAGCGGTGCAAGGGCATCCAAAAGTCATTATCTGAATGTTCCCACCATAACCTAAAAAAAAAGGTAAAAGGTAAAGGTGTCCCATAACCTATGTGGTCGTAGGGGAGCAAGGCTATCAAGACCTCAGCTTCTCTAAGGGCCAGCATATTGAAGGCGGCGCCATCTCCTCTCCCTTGCTGCTTTACCTTCCCTGACCCTAAAGAGGGGTACCCATTTACAGCTGGGGGACTGTAGTGAAGCCAAGGCGCACAAACAGTCACCCATCCAATTGGTACCACACTCATGCTGCTTAACCTTAGCGTGGGGAAAGCTGAGTGCTCTGACCACTGAGCTATCCCTCCCCACATCCTCCACCATCAGTTCCTAGGAGCGTAGGAGGTGTATGTAGGGGTGTCAGGTCAGGGGCAGCCGAGATTCTGGGGGGGGCTTTTTAACACACTATGCACATCTGCTGGCTTCCGGACACTTTCCCAGCCACATCCCAATACCTCTTCTGCCTTCAGCTACACCCACGTTGTCAAGTCAAGTCACAGTCCAGTCAAAATTTTATTTCCATATGGTACGTTAGGGGCTGGTGTGTGTGGTGTGTGTAGTGTGTGTGAGTGGTGGTGGTGTGTGTGGTGTTTTGTTCGTGTGTGGTTGCGTTGTGTCTCTTTGTTGTTGTGTGTGTGTGTGTGTGTGTGTGTGTGTGTGTGTGTGTGTGTGTGTGTGTGTGTGTGTGTGTGTGTGTTTTGTCCACCTGTAGGAAGAGGGGAGGGCAGATGAACATCTCCCAGGCACGCACACACGTACACACACGCACACGCACACACACACAGATGACAGATGACAAGATTTACAAAACTGCATACACACGGGGACTGCATGTAAAAAGTGAGTGTTTATTCTTTTATCCTCGATATAAATAAATAAATAAATACAAATAAACACACTTTTCTTTTTACCTTTACATTTCTGATTTTAGAAATGTGTACAAATCTACTTGTTTTATGAGTAAGTGTTGTAAAGATTGTATATTAGTTTGTTGCTTTTTTGGAAGACTAAGCTGGATTTAAATAGATCAAAACATGAGTAGTAGAAAAACAGACCTTTTGACAGGTTAATTTGTTGGTAACTTTACTAGATCAGGAAGTGACGTCGTTAAGAACATCAGCCATTGATGCTTTAAAAAAAAATTTGTTTTAAGAATTTTGATTTGATTTTGATTTATTCTTTTATATAGAGGATAATGGGATAAGCACTCTTGTGCTTTTTTACATCCAGTCCCCGTGTGTATGCAGTTTTGGTAAATCTTGTCATCTGTTCCCACCAGCACACGATGGCCTACTCTTACAAAAAGCGGAACAGGATTTAACGTGTGCGCAAGATGTTCTGCGTGCGTTCCACACGGGGCCTCGAAGAGTTTGAGAGAGAGAGGAGAGAAGAGCAGAGCAGACGCAGAAGAGAGAGAGAGAGAGAGAGAGAGAGAGAGAGAGAGAGAGAGAGAGAGAGAGAGAGAGAGAAGAGAGAGAAGAGAGAGAGAGAGAGAGAGACAGAGAGACAGAGACAGAGAAGAGCAGAAGAGACAGAGAGAGAGAGAGAGAGAGAGACGAGAGACGCAGAGCAGAGACGAAAAGAGAGAGAGAGAGAGAGAGAGAGAGAGAGAGAGAGAGAGAGGAGAGAGAGAGAGAGAGAGAGAGGTTTATGATTTACGTTTATTCACAGAGGAACACGGGCGGCCAGTTTTCTCCCTTGCGTGTCGCCACTGACGGCCCATTTGTAATGGTTAGTAAAAAAAAAAATCATTAAAAATACAAAACACATAGTAAGAAAATGGAAATTAATTCGACTTATGAATAACATACTGGGTTAGTACATATCAAAAGATTAAAGCTCTTACTTCAATATTTGAGCTTTGACTAGCTTGAAGAAAATACTTCGAATTTTGTACTCGCGACACGCTACTCCGTGTGGGCTACTCTCTGCAACCCTGAACAAAGAGTTCGGAACACACGGAATTACCCAACAACGCTTTAATTCGACCTTGAATAGACTCACAAAGCTATGTTTAGCTGCAACAAGTTATAGTATCGATGCAGCCGCTGTGTAAAATATCTGCAAACAGCAAATCCGCTATAGCGGACAGCCGTCCAAAACTGTTGCTTTACACTGATCCGCTATAGCGGACGGCCGTCCTCTGAGAGTTAATGCAAGGAAATTGGGGAAAACCTGCAAATGGGGGTGACGGCATCACTCTCGGCACACACACACACACTTTGAACCCTCCTCTACAATACTGGCATGGGAAACACTATACTGGCCATCTGTTTCCCATACAATTTAATACTTAAAGACATAATATAGCCACTTATTATAGATCATGACGATGTAAACTTTCCCCTAACCTCCCCTTGCCCTTCCCTCCCCTATTTTACCCCCTCCTTCCCCATACTACCGCAATACCTCCCCCTCCTCCTCCTAACCTTCCTCCCTCCCCCAGCCTATTCTCTCCTCCTCTATAACCTAACCCTTCCCTCCCCATCTCTTTTCACCTTCTTCCTCCAAAAGACCTACCCCCTCCCTACCTATTTTTCCCTCTCTTCACTCTAGATTACCTCTACCTGGCCAACACCATGGACACAGTCACTTATCATCGCCCTCCCCAAGAAAGGAAACCTTCACCAGTGCCAGAATTACCGCACAATCAACGTCATATGCCACCCAAGCAAGGTCATGTTGAAGATTATATTGAACAGACTGAATCCACACGCAGAGACCATCATTGCTGAGGAACAAGCAGGTTTCAGAGCAGGGCGTAGCACAAATGAACAGATATTCAACCTCAGAGTACTCTGTGAGCGGTATCTTTAACATCAACAAGACCTCTACCACGTTTTTATTGATTTTAAAAAGGCATTCGACAGGGTGTGGGATGCAGCTTTGTGGGCGACCATGAATTTGCACATCAATGCAAACCTGATCAGAGTCATCAAAGAGCTGTACAAGGCCACCAGTGCAGTGTACCATAACAGCAACATTGAAGAGTGGTGTCGAACAAAAGTTGGAGTAAGGCAGGGCTGTCTACTCTCACCTACTCTTTTCAACATCTTCTTTAAGAGAATCATGGCTGATGCACTGGAAAACCATAAAGGATCAGTCAGCATTGGTGGCAGAACGATTACAAACCTCCGCTTTGCAGACGACATTGATGGACTAGCAGGATCAGAACAGGAGCTTGCCAGCCTAACAGAACACCTGAACAAGGCCTGTAAAACACGACATGGAAATCAGTGCAGAGAAGACCAAACTGATGACCATAGGGGGGTGGGGATGGGGGGAGGCTGTGTGTGTGTGTGTGTGTGTGTGTGTGTGTGTGTGTGTGTGTGTGTGTGTGTGTGTGTTGTGTGTGTGTGTGTGTGTGTGTGTGTGTTATGTGTGTGAGTGTTAGTTTGAACGTCTACCCACTAAAAAGTGATTTTAGACGGGTGTATGGTGTGTGGGTATGTACGTGTGAGTACGTACGAAGTACTAGCATGCGTGTATACGCACGTGCGTATGCAAGCATGTGTATATTCGTGTGTGTCTGCGCGCACGCACGCATGTGCATACGTGGTAGCGTGCTTTGTATAATATGTGTGTGCATAATGAAAACTAACTTTTGTTAATAATCCTTAAAATTGTACAAAATCCGCAGGCAAAAAGTAGAACTAATGAAAAAAAAACCCCATTAATCTTGAGCTAGAATCTGGAAACTTTGCAATACCGTTTCCAATCTCTCTCTGCCAGCTTCATTATGTGACTCAGCCCGGGTTTTAGGAGAGTGTAACTGTCGTTGAAACGATGGTTTGATATCCTGTGTAGGCTAGCACCAACCAAGAACACAATCAACCATTATCCTCTTCCAAGCGGTCAGCCAGTCACTTAACTAACAAAGATAGCAAAGATACGGTGTTGTCCTCCACTGGCAAAGAGAGAATCTTCCTCTGCAACAAGCAGATCAGCCTTGTTGTCTGTGATGAGTGCATAATTATACTGAAAATTGTGTTTTGAAAAAACTATATGGTATGAACTGCTAACAGTGATAGGGATTTCGTTGATGCAGTTTTCGTTCTCAACTAAATCGGACCGTGTACTCATTGTTGATGAAATGTCATTTACTGTTGGTTCAACCAGAATTAGTTCAATCCGAAAAATAAAGCACTATACAAGGCTATTTCCACTTGAGTATTGCTATCTTTCGGTTTTTTTTTGTTTTAAACACACGTATGTAACACCTACAGTTATGTTTTGAATTAACATATGATTCTCATGTTTGTATACATAAAACCATTTTCAACAAGAAAACGGGTGACAAAATCAATTTGGGCTTTCATGTCAACAAACTTGGTCCAAATCCAAAGAGCAGTCCCCCAAAGCCTTATTGCAAAAACACAAACTCTCAGCCGCACAATTGAAATCTTGTTTGAAGTTTCTCAACGGTCGTTGGACATTTTGAATAGTCCCCGTTACTGGGCCTGATGTACTTGAACTTTCGATGTCACAGCGTTCTCTGAGTTCTGGCAAGGAAATTGGCCAAATGATTATCCCAATACAGATTAAAATTGAAAAATATTCCAAACGAGAAAAGTCTAGAATAGGGTGGTGGTGTTTGGCTTATGCTGTGATAGCTTCATAACTCTCTCTCTCTCTCTCTCTCTCTCTCTCTCTCTCTCTCTCTCTCTCTCTCTCGACGGATAGCTATGTAGACATTGCGCTGGCTCAATTCTGACCCTGTTCGGTCCGTCGAAGGATCTTTCTCCTGGACTTACATCAGTGCTGACTCACTCTCCAAAGCTCGGAGAGACTTAACCGGCCGTGTGCGAACGCACGCAGAAATCTTGCGCACACGGTTAATCCTGTTCCGCTTTCGTTAGAGTACCATCGTGTGACGGTGGAAAGATGAATTTACAAATCATAACGGGATGATGAAAAAAGCAAGATTTGATTCATTATTCTTGATATAAAGAGTAATCTCTTCTCTCTCTTCTCTCTCTTCTCTCTCTCGTCTCTCTCTCTCTCTCTCTTCTCTCTCTCTCTCTCTCTCTCTCTCTCTCTCTCTCTCTTCTCTCTCTCTGGACTGGATGTAAAACACATGGTGCTTATTCATTATCCTCGAATAAGACCTGATTTGATTGATTGATTTGATTGATTTGATTGTTTCATTGATTGATTTCTCTCTCTTCTCTTCTCTCTCTCTCTCTCTCTCTCTCTCTCTCTCTCTCTCTCTCTTCTGTCTCTCTCTGTCTCTCTCTTCTCTCTCTGTCTCTCTCTGTCTCTCTCTGTCTCTCTCTCTCTCTCTCTCTCTCTCTCTCTCTCTCTCTCTCTCTAACGATGCCCGTGTGCGAACGCACGCAGAACATCTGACACTCGTTAAATCCTGTCCTCTTTCGTAGAGTAGCCTGTTGCCGTGGAATAGTGACATTTATAACTGCATATACAGGGATGGATTAAAACAAGATGTATTCCATTATCCTCGATATAAACGAATAATAATCTCTCTCTCTCTCTCTCTCTCTCTCTCTCTCTCTCTCTCTCTCTCTCTCTCTCTCTCTCTCTCTCTCTCTCTCTCTCTCTCTCCAAAACTTCAAAACCAAACTAAATGGAACAAGAGAAGAAGTAAATTCATGTAACCACGTGGTCTACATAACATTGATATGCCTCATCTCGGTCAGTTCACATCTTGGCGATCAAACAGACCAGAGTCCCAGGAGATGAAGATATGTTAAGGGTAGACACGGGTCCAGAAGTCCCCAAATCATGTTTTTTTAGATAATAGTCGGGCGGTAATTATGATTACTTCCCATGCGATGGAACAGCAATCGCAGCGTTGTGATCAAAATTTAGATAACACGTGAATTGTCCCGATTTCTTATCGTTGGGTTGGTCGAAAGCCGGTCTCTCATGCACTTTGCGTTGCGGTAAAATTTAGTTTTTGCGGGCCTTATTTTTATGGCACATTCCACTGTCTGACCGTGCTGTCGTTTGCGAAGTTGTCATCGCGCAATCATACTGCACTGTTATGAATAAATAATGTGGTAATTGAGCTCTCTGTTATTTTAAATCGGTGAAAAAAAAGAGTAAAATGCTTTTCACTTGTTAGTAAAGTTAGGAGTGGAATTTAGTTTGGCGGCATATTGGATTGTTCTGCACAGCGCAAAATGGTAATTCTTTGATTTTATGCTCTACAGGTGATGCCCTTTCAATATATGGCGTAACTTTTAAGATGGGCTTGTAAACAAAATTTCATCAGTTTCGACCCCCATGCCCCACATGTAGAGATATGGGCAGTGGAGATGACCCAGCCTCTCTCTCTCAGGCACCTCTACCATCTAGCACTTCAATGCCAAAAAGGGCATGCTATGGCTGATAGTCCCGTCCCATTTGACGACCGGGATTCGATTCCCATTCGAGGGGATTTTTTCCCCTGGAGTTAACGTCAGCGCTGACTCCACTCTCCCCAAAAGTCTTTCGGATGAGACTATAAACCGAGGCCCCGTGTGCGAACGCACGCAGAACATCTTGCGCACACGCCAAATCCTGTTCCGCTTTTTGTAAGAGTAGGCCATTGTGTGCCAGGTGGGAATAGATGACAAGATTTACAAACTGCATACACAAGGGGACTGGATGTAAAAAAGCACAAGAGTGCTTATTCCATTATTCTTCAAAATAAAAGAATAAAAGGAAAAGAAAGAATGTCCCTGATCGGCATAACCTCTCCATCTGAAGACTGTTGTGCGCGAGCCATCTGTTTAGGAAAAATCAAAACAACAAAAAACACAAACAAAAACAAAACAAAACAAAGAAACCCCCAAATTGAAAGAAAATTTAAAAATAAAGAAAGAAACAAACACAATAAAGAACCCCCAAACCAAAACAATCTAAAATAAAATGTTTAAAAAGTAATAGCAACCCTCCGCCCCCCAAAAAAAAACACACACAAAAAAACAAAAACAAACCAAAACAAAACCCACCATCACAACAATAAAGGTTCATCCTATGATTCTTAAAAAAAGGAGATAGGTATACATTCAACAAACACTTACCCCCCATGGATACATTGATATAATTATTATTTAAACAAAAGAGATCTGTATGTAGTTAACTAATACATAATCCCCAATTGACCCGAACATCCTCACGACAGATACACTGATTATAATCAGGTGAATCAAATAAATTAAGATAGAGAGGAGACAGCAGAGAAGAGAGCAACCCAAACAAAAATTGATGTATATCAAAACATTTTCCTAAATATTCCTACTTGAAAAAAAAAATACTAGACAGAAAAAAACTAACAAAAGCTGACAAAAAAAAATCAACAGTGCTTAGATTCAACGCCCCATAAAAATACCCAGATATAGGCTAACATTTTTCAAATTGTCTTCAAGAAAACGAAAATTAAAAGTCCAAAAATTTGTAACATATATGTGAGGGGGAAAATAAATTAAGAAGGCACCCCAAAACAACAAACAACATACAACAACAATAACAAAACAAAATCCCCCCAACCCGTCCTCATTTAGATGACAAGAATACTATTTCAAATTCAACATAAGAACCAAAACACTTCTACCTAATGATAAGCTTAAGATAGTATTGTGGAAAGGGTGGGAGAGAGAGAGAGAGAGAGAGAGAGAGAGAGAGAGAGAGAGAGAGAGAGGGGTGGTTACATCATCATCAAAACAAGCCAAAAAACAAAGTTTTACAAAACACCCACACGATGCACTTCTTTAAAACAGCATTAATGAAAGATGTGTCAAGTCACAATGAGAGACAGACAGACAGACGGACAGACGGACAGACAGACAGACAGACAGAGACTGGGTTTTGGTTTGTAGTAGTTAGCTTGTATTCATTCAGATGCGACAGATGAGGCAGAGACAGATCATACTTTATTTTGGTTGGTTAGTTAGTCAGTTAATCAGCTTAAGTTCATTGATTAACGAAATATTTGATTGATTGATTGATTGATTGATTCATTTATTTATTTATTTCAGTCAGTTAGTCATTTTTTTAATTTTTTTTTTTCTATTATAAATTTTCTCCTCCAGTACGCGTCCAGAGCCAGGGTTTCCACTCCAAGTAAGGGACGGTACTCTAACACGCAAACGTCAACACGAGGAATGGCAGCTTAACTTTCGAAGATCGAGAGTTTTAAGTTGGGATGAATCATGAAGCCTGCGATCGTTGTTCCTTGTGCGAAGGCCCAGACAGCAAGGTAATGAAAGCCACAACAGGCGCACGCACATGCATACACACACACATGTGCGCGCGCGTGCACACACACAACACACACATGTATCTATAGACGCACACACAACACACACCTCACACGCTCTGAACTTTTAGTTTTACCAAGTTAAATTCTTTCTGCCGTGACAACTGTTGAATGTGATTTTAATTAAAACAAGAACTGTAATAGGCGCAAATGACTTTGCAGGAGACAAAAAGGGTGAACGAGGTGACGATCGACGATGTTTACCGCCGTGTGTTTAGAGCATTTTAAGTTCCAGTCAGCTCTACCCTCCATCATTTTAGCCAACGTTTCCTGAATTTGACCAAATTATTGTAATATATATTAATTTCGAAGAACTTGAAGCAAATGTAATTGTAAAAGCTGGTGTGCTTGTTCAAATGTGACAGTAAGACAGTACTTATAGTGCCGATCTCGAATTGTTGTCGATCTCATTGTGGTCCAAATATCTGGGGCATGAGTTTGGACAGGTAAACGTCAATCAAATCAAATCAAATCAAATGTTTATTTTCCCCGTCATTGATTGTGTGTTACGTCCCTCTCCTGGCCTGTGCTTCCCGGGCAGCAGCTGACATCATGAACACTCTTTGATGAGTTACTTACAGATAACTGCCCCTCATCTAGAGCTCCGAGGTTTACCAACTGTGAGATTTTTTGCGCATGTGATCATTTTTATTTCCCATCATTTAGGTTAAGTCCAACAACAGGGATCGTGTCTAAACAGAAAACATGACACATGTGCTTTTTCCTTTGTGTCGTCTGTGCCTACTGGCACACACTAACCTACTCTACTGAAAGGAAAGATGTTTTTTAACATGTGTGCTAGATGTTCAGCATGCGTTCGCAAACAGAGCTTGGTTTATTGTCTCATTTGGACTATAAATATTTATACAAATATTCTTATATAATAATATAGTAATATGATAATATAAGCACACAAAAGACCTAGACAATAAACTTTCACACATCACATCCACTCATTCTTTGCGGCGATCTGACTCTCAGACAGGTGCTGGAGAGACACGGCTTGTGGGACAAGACACGCAAACTGCAGAAACATCCACGACAACAACGGCGATCATGTCCTCATCCCTGTCAACACCTCCTGACCCCGCACTCCTCTCCCCTCACTTGCCCGAGTTCACCACAGCGTCACTGTCATTCAGGCTGACCTGCCTCCTTCCAAGTCGCAGCGACTGGTGACCCCAGCGCAGCAGTTGTTTGTTGCTGTGGAGCGTCTGTTGAAGTCGTCGTGTGACCGTTTGTGGTCATCGCGAGAAAAGCTGATGGGGGAGGTGCCTGACCATTGGGAGAAGCATGGAGACCTGGTGTTGCTGCCTGCGTCGGCTTTTTCCTCAGAGGCGGAATGGGGTTTGCTGGGTAAATGTATACAGTGTTGTGATGGGTTGTTTGTACAAGTTGTTTGTATCGTGTATTGTAGTGGCAGGGGATTAGGTTTGCTGGGTAAAATATTGTGATGCCTTGTTTACAGTACAAGTTGTTTGGTGTTGTGTATTGTAGTGGCAGGGGATGATGGGGTGTGGGGGATGGGGTGGGGGATAGGCTAGTGGCTTGCTCCAGTAGTGGTACTTGAACATAGAGCTCACAAACAGTTGGCTTGGGTTTGAGCTACCACCATGACACCTGTTCAAGCGGCTTCCCCTGAAGTTAATAACATCAGTACTGACTCCACTCCGATGTGCCCTACATAAGTGAATGCACAATACAGAACATCTTGCATGCACGTTAGAAACCCATTCAGCTTTCAGAAGAATAGGCCAGTGCATGCCAGCAGGAATGGATGACAGAGTTTTATCACTCTGGTGGTTGTGTTTAAACATCATCCCCAAAGTCAGAATGCTGAGTGCCACTTGAATGGTAGGTCAACAGTAGCACATGTAATGGTGTATGCAAAATCTCACCATTGGCTGAACCCGCAGATCCAAGCCAGGAGTGAACAAATAGATTGTAGTGTTGTTTTTGTTGAAATTTAGCTTGTGTTCTGTTATGTGATGTTGTTTATAAATATCAGTTATAATATATGTGTGTATTGTATCTTATTGGTAGAGTAGATTAGATCTTCTGTGTGACACAGATGAATTTGTGAAGCTACGGCTGTAAGGGAAAGCGTCATATTTTTCAAAATGGTTCTTAAATCCTACTGTACTGAAGGATATCATCATCTAAAAGTGCCAAATATAATAATCTATTCATTTAGATATAGCATAATTCATTTTAAAAAATGTTTTCTTAAATCATATTGCACTGTAGATATCATCATCTACAAAGTGCCAGTGTTATTATATATATATATATATATATATAAAAAATATATATATGAAATGATATATAAAATAAAATTAATAAACATAAATAATAATTAAATAATGATATAATATAATAATTAATATGAATATGATATGATATAATATGATATGATATGATATGATAGATATGATTGATGCATATGATACAATATGAGATATGATACGATATAAAAATATGTATGATACGATACTAGATATGTACGATATATACATGCAATACAAACAATACACATAACATAAACATAAATACATAACAATACAAACATAAAACATAACATAAATATATATATATTATAAGTATCTAAAAAATCCATAAATAATAGATTTTTTTCATCCATACTGACCACCATACCTATACTTGTGTGCAGGGCAGGAGCTATGGCAGACAGTGGCCCAGTGTACAGGAGCTTCCCGCGTGGCCCGCCAGTCAGTGGTCAGCACGGATGGGTTTCGAACCCCACAGGTGCAGCTGCTGTTGGGGGCTCATGCTCTGGTGCAGCACTGTGACAACGCCATCAGGTGAGGAGGAGGCGTTTTTGGGGGGGGGGGGGGGGGGGGGGGGGGGGGGGGGGGGGGGCATTCTGGTGATTTATTTAAATCAGTGTTTTTGTTTCAATGGAAGGGTCAGCTTGATGGGATTTTTCCCCAGGAGTTAACTCTCAGAGGACGGCTGGCTAGCGTCATGTCCGTTATAGCAGATTTTGGATTTGCTGTGTGGGATTTTTCACAGTGGCGTCCACATGATACTATGACTAGTGCAGCTATAACATAGCTTTGTGAGCCTATCCAAGGTTCGAATGCAGAGTGTTGTCGGGTGATTCCGTGTGTTCCGAACTCTTGATCGTGGTTGTAGAGAGTAGCTGGATACAGGAGTACAAATTTGGAGTATTTTTCTTCATCATGCTAGTCAAAGCTCAAATATTAAAGTGAGAACTTAATCTTTTGCTACATACTAACCCAGCATGTTATTCATAAGGTCACAAAATTTCATTTTCTTAGTATGTGTTTTGTATTTTTGATGATTTTTTTTTTACTAACATTACAAATGGGCCAGTCTGTGGGGAAAAGCAAGGGAGAGAACTACCGTCCGAGTGAGTTAACATCAGTTTCAGTTCCTTTCCCCTAGAAGTCCTTTTGGATGATTCAACAACAAGCAATCAATAACAATTAAATAGTTTTAGCAAAATCGAATGTACATCACACGCATGTGCTCACACACCATGCACACACACACACACACACACACACACACACACACACACACACACACACACACACCACACACACACACACACACACACACACACACAACACACCCACACACACACACCCACACCATATGCACACGACACACACACACGCCGCAGCATGCACACAACCACTTCTAAAGGTTATACACCTTGTACTTGTGAA
This sequence comes from Stramonita haemastoma, assembly GCA_030674155.1. NCBI lineage: Eukaryota > Metazoa > Mollusca > Gastropoda > Neogastropoda > Muricidae > Stramonita > Stramonita haemastoma. The sequence goes on from CM060337.1 coordinate 46,195,909, forward strand.
CTTGGCTTTGTGTGTTGGTTGTTTTCTTTTCTTTTCTTTGTTCTTTGGCTAGAGCTCCTCAATAGTTCACCAGTGGCAGAATATTCTTTTTGTGGCTGTTTGACTGCCATGAACATGTTCTGTCTTTTTTGTTGCAGGTATGAATACGACTTGACGCGATGCATGTTCAGTGCTGGCAACATCAGTGAAAAACTGCGCATTGCGGCTTCAACTGTGTGGGAGAGACTGTGGTGGATTTGTATGCAGGTAGGAACACTTTGTGAATCTTCCACAGTGTTGTGTTGTATATTGTGGATTGTATATGCAGGTATGTGATTTATTGTGATCTTTATTGTGTTGTTGTTATATTGTATGTGGTGGATTTGTATGCAGGTAGGAACACTTTGTGAATCTTCCAAGGGTGTATGTATTGTTGTGTATTGTATTGAGTATGATTTTGTGATCTTCCAATGAGTTTGTTGTATTGTTGTGGATTTGTATGCAGGTAGGAACACTTTGTGAATCTTCCAAGGTGTGATTGTACTGTATTGTATTTGTATGCATGGTAGGGACATTTGTGATTTCAAGGTGTTGTACTGTTGTGGATTTGTATGCAGGTAGGGACACTTTGTGAATCTTCCAATAGTTTTGTTGTATGTTTGTGGTATATTGGTGATTTTATGCAGTAGGAACACTTTGTGAATCTTCCAAGGTGTTGTATGTTGTGGTATTTGTATGATTGTATGGTAAATTGTATTTAATTTAAAGTTTGTACTGTTTGTTGGATTTGTATGCAGGTAGGGACACTTTGTGAATCTTCCCACAGGGTTGTATTGTATTTTGTATTGTTGTATTGTATTGTATTGTATTGTATTATGCATTGTATTGTGGTGGATTTTATATGCAGGTAGAAACTTTGTGAATCTTCCCATGTATGTTTGTTTTTATTACTATTGTGGGTTTGTATGCAGGTAGGAACACTTTGTGAATCTTCCCACGGTGTTGTTGTGTTATACTGTACTGTATTGTATACTGGGGACAGGATAGCTCAGTAGGTCAGGCCTCCTTTCCCCAAGGTAAGGTTAAGCAGCTCGAGCGTGGTTACCAAGTGGAGTATGACCATTGCATGCCTTGGCTTCAGTACATCCCCCCAGTTCGCCCAGCTGTAAATGGATACCTGCCCTCTTTAGGGTCAGGTGAAGGTAAAGCAGCAAAGGAGAGGAGATGGGCGCCGCCCTCAAATGCTGGCTCCTAAGAAGCTGAGGTCTCTGATGCCTTGGCTCCCCTATGACCACACAGGTTATGGGACACCTTTACCTTACCTTTTTATTGTATATTACTTTCAGTCACAGCAGATTTCTCTGCATGAAATTCAGGGCTGCTCTCTCTCTGGGGATAGATAGCGTGTAGCACAAGAGCAGACACCATCCCTGAGAAAAAAAAAAAAAAGGTAGGCGCTGCACTTGTGGCGACGCGCTCTCCTCGGGGAGAGAGAGCAGCCCGAATTTCACGCAGAGAAATCTGCTGTGACGTAAAGTGGTGTGAAATAAAATAAAAATAAAATAAAGCAGCATCACCCATCGTTTCTTTTTGTTTTTGTTTTTCTAACTGCGTGTATATTTGTTTCCCTATCCCTGTGTGTGTGTAACTGTCAGGCATAGGTTACTTCACCTTGCCTTACCTGGTTCACGCGGGGGCGGAACAGGTGCACGCCTGTGAGTGGAACCCTGATGCTGTGGCCGCACTGAGGAGAAACCTGCAGCTGAACCAGGTGGAGAAACGCTGCACAGTCCACGCTGGAGACAACCGCCAGGTGGGTAAGGGTTAATGGGCTGGTCCAGGTAGTTTGGGGTTTGCTTGTTCTTTTGTTCCTATGCTATGTGGACGGGATAGCTCAGTGGTCAGAGCGCTCGCTGTTTTCCCCGCGTGCACGCATTATTTATTTTTATATATATATATGTGGCGCTCCACCACGAAATGAGTCGCTTAGCACATTACCCAATTTTGCGCTAGGAGCCTTTAAAGGCAGGTGGGGGTCAAGTTGTCAATTTTGTGATTTTGATTGATTATTAAACTAGATCTGTTTTATTTATCTTATAATGAAATATCAAGGTATAAATTTTATTCCTTTTGCTTTTAAATGTGTTTTGAAAATACCAAAGCACTCATTCTGACAACCTGTTACTAAAATAAACTTGCCCGTTTCTCATTTTGTCACATCCTGCAGTCTATCATTTCAATTTGTAATAATGTTGCACAGAATTGTCCGATTTTCAATCTGTTTTTTGTATTTGTTAGCCACTTTATTGCACATTAATAACATGGCAATAACTAAAAATTGACCTCATGTGCACTCCGTCTCATTATGTGGTGGAGCGTCACATATATATATATATATATATATATATATATATATATATATATATATATATATATATATATATATATATATAGATAGATAGATAGATAGATAGATAGATAGATAGATAGATAGATAGATAGATAGATAGATAGATAGATAGATAGATAGATAGATAGATAGATAGATAGATAGATAGATAGATAGATAGATAGACAGACAGACAGACAGACACACACACACACACACACACACACACACACACACACATTTATTTTATTTTATTTTTTTATTAAAATTTTTAAAAATTCTTTTAAATCAAGGATAATGGAATAAGCATTCATGTGCTTTTTTACATCCAGTCCCAGTGTGTGTGCAGTTTTGTAAATCTTGTCATCTGTTCCCACCGGCACACAGTGGCCTACTCTTACAAAGAGCAGAACAGGATTTAAGGTGTGCGCAAGATGTTCTGCATGCGTTTGCACACGTGTCCTCGGTTTATAGTCTCATCTGAAGGACTTTTGGGAAGAGTGGAGTCAGCACTGATGTTAACTCCAGGGGCAAAAATCCCCTTGAACAGGATGCTAAGAGATGCTATTGTATGTGTATGTTGCAGCTGGAGTTGAAAGGCATTGCAGCCTTTAGTTAATTAATGTTGGTGAAATGGTTTTTTTTTTTTTTTTTTTCCCCTTTGTTTTGTTTTTTTGTTTGTTAGGGTTTTTTCTGCTTTGGTTTTTTTTGTTGTTGTTCTTTTCTTTAGATAGATGGCTTGATGAAAAAAAGCAAATCGATGCTTATTCAATGTACCATCTGGAAATAAAAATTTGATTTGAATTGATTTGATTTGGAGTTGAAAGGCGTTGTTGCAGTATGCTAAGAGATGCTATGGCATGTGTGTTGCAGGTGGAGTTGAGAGAGAGAGAGAGACAGAGATGTTGATTATGGCACGTGTGTGTATGTATGTTACAGCTGGAGTTGAGAGGCGTTGAGAGAGAGAGAGACAGAGATGTTGCTATGGCACATGTGTGTGTATGTTACAGCTGGAGTTGAGAGGCGTTGAGAGAGAGAGAGACAGAGATGTTGATTATGGCACGTGTGTGTGTGTATGTTGCAGCTGGAGTTGCGAGGCGTTGAGAGAGAGAGAGACAGATAGAGATGTTGCTATGGCACATATGTATGTTGCAGCTGGAGTTGAGAGGCGTTGAGAGAGAGAGAGACAGATAGAGATGTTGCTATGGCACATGTGTGTGTGTATGTTGCAGCTGCAGTTGCGAGGCGTTGAGAGAGAGAGACAGAGATGTTGCTATGGCACATGTGTGTGTGTATGTTGCAGCTGCAGTTGCGAGGCATTGAGAGAGAGAGAGAGAGAGACAGAGATGTTGCTATGGCACATGTGTGTGTGTATGTTGCAGGTGGAGTTGCGAGGCGTTGCAGACAGAGTGAACCTGGGCCTGATCCCCAGCTCGGAGGAGGGCTGGCCTGTGGCCTGTCGCGTCCTGAAACCCTCAGGGGGCGTTCTGCACGTGCACGGCAATGTCAACACCTGGAGGGCCGAGGGGGAGAGACACCCTGTGTTCCAGTCATCACAACAGCAGAGCACAGTCACCACCAGTCACCACACACAGCAGAGCACAGTCACCACCAGTCACCACACACAGCAGAGCACAGTCACCACCAGTCACCACACACAGCAGAGCACAGTCACCACCAGTCACCACACACAGCAGAGCACAGTCACCAGTCACCACACACAGCAGAGCACAGTCACCAGTCACCAGACATAGAGAGCACAGTCACCAGTCACCAGACACAGCAGAGCACAGTCATCACCAGTCACCACACACAGCAGAGCACAGTCATCACCAGTCACCACACACAGCAGAGCACAGTCACCACCAGTCACCACACACAGCAGAGCACAGTCACCACCAGTCACCACACACAGAGGAAAGCATGAAAAAAACTCCTGCAAAGACACAAGGACTTGGTGATGGTTCAGGGAAGAGTAAATCATCTCGGGCTGTGTTCTTGGGTGATGGTTCACTTTCAGGGAAGAGTCAGAATGAAGCACTATGTGTTCAACAAGCCTGGTGTTGAGTGTTTTAGAAAAGAGAGTGAGCTGGCGATCGCAGTGCTGCGGGAACTGTTGTTCAAATTGTGGCCGAGGCCCTAGGCATGAGGAATGGGCGTGACAGAGTGTGTTACAGTGACTGAAGTCTGCTGGTTACAGTGATGAGATGGTGGATCTGTGCGATATCAGTGCTGAACGTGGTTAACGTCAAGTCTCTGACGGGTTCACCATGTACCAATTGTGGATGTATCATTCTGACAGCAGTACGGAAGATGGGTTTACAGTGACTGAGATGGTGGTTTACAGTGACTGAGATGTGGTTTACAGTGACTGAGATAGTGGTTTACAGTGACTGAGATATGGATAGTGGTTTACAGTGACTGAGATAGTGGTTTACTTAGTACTGGTAATATACTACAGAGTTTTCTTGTGAGGTGATGAATATATATTATAATAAACATTTTATAGTAAAAAACTTTTATTAAATTATATGTTTTATGTTGTATTATCATGTTTTATTTTAAAATTTTTATATATATTTCTTTTATATCGAGGATAATGGAATAAGCTTTCATATGCTTTTTTTTGAACATCCAGTCCCTGTGTGTATGCAGTTGTGTAAATATTGTCATCTGTTCTCACTGGCACACAATGGCCTACTCTTACGAAAAGCGGAACAGGATTTAACGTGTGCGCAAGATGTTCTGTGTGCGTTTGCACAGGGCCTTGGTTTACTGTCTCATCCGAAAGACTTTTGGGGAGAGTGGAGTCAGCACTGATGTTAACTCCAGAGGAAAAATCCCCTTGAATCGGGTTCTAATTGTATGTGTGTGTGTGTGTGTGTGTGTGTGTGTGTGTGTGTGTGTGTGTGTGTGTGTGTGTGTGTGTGTCTGTGTGTGTGTGTCTCTGTGTGTGTATGTGTGTGTGTGTGTGTGACTTAAAAGTAGCACCATGACTAATCTGATATATAGTGAAACAGGAATATACTCCCTGTCTGTTCTGATTGGTACAAGGTAAATCAGATTTTGGTCTGCTCTTATTGCTGATAATTTTGACAGAATTTCATCAAAATTGTATCATGCATTGTATGATTTGTATACAAAAAGAGTATATTGCTCAGAATGGATCAAGAAAATTCATAAAATTTTAATAGAAACAGGGTTTGACTGTGTGTGTGTGGGAAACACAGACTTTTGTAAACAAAGATAGTTTATGTTGTAACTTCATTAAAGCTTTAAAGAAAGATTTTGTAAAGTCATGGTCAGAAGAACTGCAAAGAAGTAATAAATGTATATTTTATCGCAGTTACAAAAAATCTTTTAAGAGGGAAAAGTACAATAGTGAGTTGCCATATAACAATGATTTCGTTATTTAGATTCAGGTGCATTAACTAATCTTTGCTCATTGAAACAGGACGAGTGAACGGCATTCTGCACGAAAATCGTCTTTGTAAACAATGTAGCATGAAAACCATAGGAAATGAGTTTCACTTTATAACGGAATGTTCAAAATTTTCTGAGCTTTGGAAAAAATTCCTACCTCATGAATATCTGTATCCAAGATCCATGTTCACATTTTGTAATTTGTTCTCCTATGACAAACATACTTTATCAAAACTTAGCAAATTTCTAGTTGAGAGTAAGGTTGCATAACATTGAATGATTGATAAACAGGTTGACTATATTTTTCTTTCTGTGAAATTTTGTCTTGTAAATATATTTTGTTAATGCAAATTATAGATGTACGTTGAATTGATTTGGTTTACTGAAATCCTCCATGTCCCAAGAGGGGTCAAAGGCGAATTAAATCTTGAATCTTTGACCATCTATTCTATGCTTGCAGCAAAACTTCTTATTTTTGGACAGAATTGCAAAACTTTCTTCATAAAAATTGTGCCATTACACATGGTCTAGTGCTGTCAAAAGAACAGATTTTATTTGGATTTGATTCTTGATCAAAAGGAGATGAAATACTAGACGAAATACTAATCACTGCAAAATTTTTTATATACAAATGTAGAGTACAAAAAGCGGCACCTATGTTTTCGGTTTTTAGAAAATATATGACAAAACAATATCAAATTAAAGAATATATTGCCGAAACAAACATGACTTATAGTGTATTTGCAGCTAAATGGCAACATTACAAACAACTAGTTGATGATGGGTAGATACATTTTGAAGAAACTGGTTTTTTGTTTGTTTGTTTGTTTTTTGTGCATTGTTTTTTGATGTAATACGTAGCATCGCTACATTGCTTATTTTGTAAAACAACTGAAAATTCACTTGGGGTATTCTCGAATGTAATCTGTGTACTCTCTCTTATTTTCATGGGTTTTTTTTTTTCCGACTGTTTGTTTGGTTGCATCTGTTATATCCATACTCTGAATATATTGCAAATTGTTAAAAAAAACAAAAAAAACAAAAACAAACAAACTTGAATCTTGAATCTTGTGTGTGTGTGTGTGTGTGTGTGTGTGTGTGTGTGTGTGTGTGTGTGTGTGTGTGTGTGTGTGTGTGTGGGGAGATACTTGCAGATTGAAAGAATTACTCAGCAAATGTTTCTCCTACATTTGAAGAATCATTTGGAACTGTTACATTCAAGTACAACAGAGGCTGGTTTCTCCAAAAAGCCACACCATATGAAAGGTGACCCCCCCCCCCCCCCTGTGATGTGCACCATGTACTTCATCAGGGGTGGAATGGCCTAGTGGTTAGAGCATTGGACTTGCAGGCTCATGGCCTGGGTTCCAGCCACCATCAGCATCCCCGTTCTGGGGCATTTTCCCCCTGGAATTAACATTACAGATTCCACTCCCTCAAACGTCCTTTGGATGAGACGAGAAACCAAGGCCCTGTACTGTGTGAGAATGGGTGACTGTGCTGAAGCCCAGCTGCACAAATCGAGGGTTGCCTGCCAGAAGCGGCTATCGGCCACTTTTTCACTTTTTCACTTTTTGGTATGTGGAGACTCTTTATAGCATATACTTTACTGTTACAAGAAACCATGTGGCTGTGATTGATTTTTAAGTAGTTATTTACAAAAAACCATTCGGTTTATCAAAGTTCTCACCCATCCCAACCCTGCCTGGAATGCCCAGAACACGATAGCCGCTACTGGCAATGCAAATTCATCTACTTCTGATTTCAATTTTCCTCCCCAAAATGTCTATCTGGGGATGATTGAAGCAGGTAGAGGCAAAGTGGCTACAGGCTACATTGTTTTGACCCTGCACAAACCGGCCAATTGTACATGATTACTGCTGGCGATTGCAAAGATGGGGGTTCTGTAAATCCTAGTCTCTAATCTAATAATAGAGGGATGTGGCAGCAACATCCTGCTTACAGAGGAACTATACAGGGAGACATAATTTTTTAGACTTCCATTTTCATCTGCGTTTGCACAGGAAGAAGACTGCTGGTAATGTTTAAAATTAAGAACTTTTGATACCATAGTTTGTTTAAGTTCTTGTTTATACAAACAAAAGTCGAAATATAATAGTACTCATCGTTACAGTGTGCAATTTGCGCAATATAATATTTGAATTAATGTCATTTGGACAAAATATTGCTTAATAATGCGATTATGCTAGAAATAAATAACAATTTAGTAAGAAGTTTTCTTGGCAAACTTTTGTATTTTTTCTTGTTTTAGCTTGAGTTGTTCAGTTCCCTTTCCATGATAAACAAATGCATGTGGGTTTGCAATTGGGCTTAGGACTGACAAGGGACAGATGAAACTATTGGACGTAAAGTTTGGTTCTTTCAGATTCTTTATTATTTAAGGGGGTGGAGGTGATTTTTGTTGTTGTTGTTTCTTTCTTTCTTTGTTCGTTTTATTTCTTGTATCATATGCAGAGACAGTCAAAGGTGCACGCACACACACTAACACACACACTAACACACAACCACCACACTCACACTCACACTCACACTCACACTCACACACACACACCCCACACACACACACACACACACACTAACTCATACACACACATACACACAGGCATGAACGCACACATATTCACGCACACATATACATGCACACACGTACACACGCACACACATACACTCAAACACACACACACCAGCGAACAGATAAAAATTATACAAGCGTTCTACTATGAATCATTGAATGTGTGTATGTATGCACATAAGCACGCACACACGCACAAATCACACATGTGTATACATACATGCACACATACTGGAGCGCGAACGAGCACGTGTACACACACAAACACATACACACTCACACATGCACACACACGCGCGCACACACACACATACGCGTGCACACACACATACATGCGCGCGCGCGCACACACACACACATACATACATACATACACAAACACAGACAGAATAAAACAAATTAAAAAAAAACACCATACACAACACAACACACACACACACACATACACACACACACACACACACACACACACACACACACACACACACACACACACACACACACACACACACACACACACATGCACTTATACACACGCACACACACACACACGCACGCACGCACGCACGCACGCACGCACGCACGCACACACACACACACATGTTCTCTAAATGTAACACAATTACATAAAGGATCTTTTTGTGGTCTAATAGATCTATCACATTGATTTAAGGGAACAGAAGTTAAATTAAAGAAGGAATGTTTGAATCACACCCACCCCCTCCATTCCTCTTCCCCACTACCATAAAATAAATATATATATATATATATATATATATATATATATATATATATATATATATATATATATATATATATATATATATATATATATAAACGAATCTAAATCTGAAATTCTTCTTGTGAACGTGCATATCAATAGAACAACAGATTGTCCTCGGTAAGTCAAGGAGTCTTGTACAGGTTTTGAGTTTGCAGTCTCGACATAGCTTTTATCTTATATAAAGTATCTTTTTATGGCCATCATTTTGGGTGGGTTTTTCAAGTGTATTGATACAAAACGAAGTGCCCGGCAGTTTAGAAATAATTTCCAGTTACATTGTTAAGACCAGGTTTTTGCAATTGAAGGTCTTACTCCAGCTAGGGACAGAAAACACATTTAGCGACACAGCACACACGTGCAAATCGTGTCTCTGTTGGAGTTCTGGTGAGTTGATTTGTTTTTTTCTTTTCTGTTTTTTTCTCTTGCCATTTCAAACGGCCTGACATCTGCATGCAGTGTGGACCACTTGAACAGCTGGGAAAGCAATATGTGGGATTTTGAACATCATTGTTTTTGCCTTTGTCTTTTTTATAGAAAGACTATGATGAAGAGCAGCACTGGTGAGTAATTTTTATTTAGAAGTAGCTACTTAGTAAGTAGGCCATTAGGTATCGATAGTGGTAAGAAACTCGCGTAGAGCATGGCAGCAGAGAGTCCTCAGAGGAGAAGCCCCCTTCAAACAAGTGTTTCGGGCCTTTAATCTTCCTTATTTATTTTAAAACTTAGGGGGAAATCCCTGCTTTGTGAATTTCATGACAACTGCTGCCAAGAAATGTTAATCTTGAGTGCAGCGAGTGATTTGGCGCATTCACAAGGACCAGGGTTGAGAGTCTGATCTAGTGTAGTGTCATAAACCAACCAGGCCTATTCCGTGGTTTTGAAAACTGATTGAAACAGCTGTGTCGTGAACCAAAATGGTTTGGTACTGTCACGAATACGCATCCTTCACACACACACACACACACACACACACACACACACACACACACACACACACACACACACACACACACACACACACACACACACACACACACACACACCACATCCAGACTTTCAAGGCAAGATTGTTTTTGATTAGGACGTTAAAGCAAGATGTTAAGGGAAGGTTTTTAGTGTGAGCTTAAGATCTTAACCCCTCCCCAACCCCCCTCCCCCCCTAAGAAAAAGCGTAAACCCTTACTCATAATTATGTTAATGCTTGAAATGGGAAAGATGTCGAGATGCTCCCCTTCTTCCTACAGCTGATTTTTTTGTTCTTTTTCAATATTGTCAAATAGTGCTGTAGAATTGAGAAATAGACAAAGAAAGATATTTTGGATAAACGATCCTAATATTAAATGGTAGGCAGGCAAGCATCTTTACATCAACAGGTGCAAATGGACATCTTGTGTTTTAAGACATGTTTATGCATTTTCTTTTCGGAAGGACGGTGGCAGGATGGTTAAGACGTTCGTCTGCCCATATGTAAATCGCGAGTTTCTGGGTTCGTACCCAGCCCCGCCCTTTCTTCCCAGTTTGACGAAAAAATCGAACTGAATGTCAGTCATTCGGATGAGACTCGAAACTGAGGCCCCGTGTGCGAATGCACCCAGAACATCTTGCGCACACGTTAAAACCCCGTTCCGCCTTTCGGAAGAGTAGGCCATCGTGTGCCGGTAGGAGCGGATGACAAAATTATAACAAAGCAGCATGCACACAGGTGTCGTGTTTAGACACCATCCCTGAGGAAAAATCGGGGAGTTGGAGTCCCAGAGCGGCTCGGGGCTGTAGGTATATAGCAACGTTCTGGTGGCTCCTGCGACGGTACTGGAACCATTCGTATCGGTCAATGCCCTTCCAATGGATCATTCCAGTGCCGTAGAGAGGGGGGGTCTGCTGCATGGGTAACAGCTTGCCCTCCATACATACTTGCCCAGGCTTTACGCTCTAAAGACTAGAGCGCAACTCCAGTCTTCCGAGACTGATGAGTGCCTACTACTTATGCATTTTCTTGCTGAAAGTTTTAGCAGAGCAGTTTTGATGTGATCACAAGAGAACTGACAATAATGTTAAATGGAACGATGTGGTTTTTGCCTGTGGTAATTGTGAATTTTATCATCTTTACAATTTTTTTTCGTTCCGAGGTTCACGCTACGAGGTTGACTGAAGATGACATTTTGCATATGCGACCATTTTTGCTCACCGCTAAGGTTGTCGCTTTCCGACTTCAAGAATGTCTAAACACACCTGTGTGCATGCAGGTTTTTTGTGTTTTTAAAAAAAAAATCATCCGTTCCTACCGCCACAGAACGGCCTACTCTTCCGGAGGACGGAACAAGTTTTAACGTGTTGTTATTGTAGTTAATTTTTGCACTTGCTGATATTAAACATTTTTGTCAGCGCAGTTAAGTTTGCTTGACTCTACATTTATGAGTTGGGTTTGGCTTTATCTTGACAGAAAAATGTGGACAATAAGTAAATAAATAATTTGATATCTGAATATAAAAACGTTGCATGTCATTATTCGTGTGTTAAAGAAACTGGAGGATATGAATCGTTTACTACAGCTCCTATCAATGATGTCATTAATGTTGTCCATTACTGGTAATTGGGAGGATCGATGGTCTAGAGATTGATCCCCGTTTATTGCCCGAAACTTTATCCCGTCCACTAGACTGTGAGTGGTGGCCTGCATACAAGTCTTTCGGAACGGATGGTGAACAAGGTCCTGCATGCAGCGCACATTAGCGCACGTAAAAGAACCCACGACACCAAGAAAGATCTCCAGCAAAATTCTGTAGAATAAAGCCCTTCTCATAGGGAAACTAATACACTTTAAAAAAGGACATTTTTTGGAGTGGCACTGCTCTTGTGGCAACGCACTCACCCCTGAGAGAGAAGCCCAAATTGCCGGCAGATAAATATGCTGTGACTGGAAGTGGTATTCAATTCAATTTTCAATTTATTTGAATTCAGTTCAGTTGTGAAGTCATTTTACACTGCTTTAGAATAGAAACGAGTAAAACTGTCATTGTCATAACATGGGTGTAAATTTTCATACTTTGAGATAAAAAAAAATATATCGCTGTATAATTTTTCACCTACCTTATGAACTTACGTGGTTTTTTTGTTCAGGTAAAACTGGGTGGCCAGGCGACCTGCCATGGCAACCTGTCCTAAGCAACTTTACTGAGGGAGGCTGACATCACAGACACCAGAGGAAGAGTTGGGTTTGCAACAAGAAGGACCAGACAAACCTCAACATCAAGGACCACACTAACCTCAACATAGACCACACAAACTTCAACATCAAGGACCACACAAACTCCAACATAGACCACACAAACCTCAACATCAAGGACCACACAAACCTCAACATCAAGGACCACATAAACCTCAACATAGACCACACAAACCTCAACATCAAGGACCACACAAACCTCAACATCAAGGACCACACAAACCTCAACACGGAACAGACAAACCTCAACATATAGGACCACAAACCTCAACATCAAGGACCACACAAACCTCAACATCAAGGACCAGACAAACGTCAACATTAAGGACCAGACAAACCTCAACATGAAATGCCTGCAGCAGCATCCCCTGAGGGAGGAAGATCAGCACTCTGCTCTTCAGTCTCCCTTCCCTACCATCACCATGGCCACAGATTCCAGAGAAAAGGTATGTAAAACAACGTGGTGTAGCTTACGGGAAAAAATGTCTTCCCAATACTGTAAAAAAAGAAAAAAAAGGAAAAATATCCACCATATTTTTTCATATGGTTACGTGTAGTCTTATTTCAGTTACTGGATGTGTTTCTGAAACGGCATTTAAAAAGGTACACGTATTTCTTCAGCAGACAGTGCCGAAGAAAATTTACAAAAACTGCATACACACGGCGACTGGATGTAAAAAAAAAGTACGAGTGCTTATTTCATTATCCTTGACATAAAAGAAAAAATAAGTAAAGAGTAGCTGAGAATTATTTTAAAATGGTAAAGAAACAATCTGGGCAATCTCATAAATGTAAACCCATTTTTCATTTTGTTTTGGTTGTGATACAGTACTGCATGACCTAACTTTTACATCAGAGGAGTGCTGTTGTTTATTTACAACCACAAGTATAATTATTGGTTAGATTTCCCACAGTTGTAAAGTTGTCTTTGAAAAGACACTATGTCCTAACAATGAATGCCTGAAACCAGTACCCTACTTGTTCGTTACAAAAAAAATATCTGAAAGCTAACGTAAGTATCTTTTTGTCGAAAATGAGTACTGGGAAATGGAGAGATCAAAAACATTTTTTGAAGAAAAAAAATCGTTTCAACTGAGGGGGGGATATCTATAATGCATGCTAATGTATTTTTTGAATTTTATTTATTCTTTTATATCGAGGATAATGGATTAAGCACTCGTGTGCTTTTTAACATCCAGTCCCCGTGTGTATGCAGTTTTGTAAATCTTGTCATCTGTTACCACCGGCACACGATGGCCTACTCTTGCGAAAAGCGGAACAGGATTTAACGTGTGCGCAAGATATCCGTGGGTTCCCACACGGGGCCTCGGTTTATAGTCTCATCGGAAGGACTTTTGGGGAGGGTGGAGTCAGCACTGATGTTAACTCCAGGGGAAAAATCCCCTCCTCTAGGAATCAACCCGGATTGCCAGCGCAATATTTCTCTTCGTAGAATTTAATTTTTAACGCTAAAACCACAATCCTAGATAGAAGGCAATGAGGTGCTCATGGCTGTAGTCTATGATCTGTACCATATTGGTTTTCTATTTAATTTTATTCTATTTTCATTTTATTCATCTTGCACACACACCAGAAGACCTTTTCATAGAACATCTTACACATACGTCAGATGATAAAAAAACCCCACTGGATTATCTTACGAACACACATGTCAAAAGACCTTTTGGTAGGACATCTTGCACTCGCGTCAGAAGACTTTTTTCATATTTCCAAAGGATCTGCCAAAATAGACAATAAAAAGACAGGATCATGGAACTAAGTGTAGATAATAAAAAAACCATAATCATTAAAAAAAACACATTTCAGCGACCTCGCAAAAGTTTTGCCATGGATATTGTGATATGGATCTGTAGTAGCCAGTTGCTTACGGTTTCTTTTCCCAGGTCATCTCCACTCTCCTGGATCTGTCTATCCACTGCAGGTTGTGAAGACACTAGCAGCACGATGCTGGAGCACAGGGCCCAGTGGACTTGTCCTCACCCACATGACTTGACTTGACCTATGTAAGACCGATAGGGAGGACAGGTAACAACCGGAGACAAGGAGCAATGCTTGAACACAGCGCTGAAGGGTTGAGCTTCTGAAGGGCAAAGTCTGGAAAAACGAGCCCCTAAAGGGCTGCATTGCCGCCGCTGTAGTCTAGTGGTTAGGGCGTTGGACTCGTAATCTAAAGGTTGCGGGTTCGATCCCAGCTTTCGGCTATGGCGTTGTGCCCTTGGAAAAGGCACTTTACGGCTATTTTCTCACCCCACCCAGGTGTAAAAGGGGTACCAACCTTGTGTTGGGGGTTAACCCTGCGATAGACTGGCGTCCTATCCAGGGGGAGTCTATGACTCTCAGTCCCTTAACGCCACAGAAACCGGGATAAGCACCGGCCTGATGAGCCTTAGGCTCGTGACAGATTTTAACTAAAGGGCTGCATCATGCAAGACAAGCCTCCCGAATGGCAGCACCCTGCAAGACAAGCCCCTGAAGGACAAATCCTGTATGCAAAACAGGCCCCTGAAGGGCAAAATCCTGCATGCAAAACAGGCCCCTGATGGGCAAAATCCGCATGCAAAACAGGCCCCTAAAGGGCAAAATCCTGCATGCAAAACAGGCCCCTGAAGGGCAAAATCCTGCATGCAAAACAGGCCCCTGAAGGGCAAAATCCTGCATGCAAAACAGGCCCCTGAAGGGCAAAATCCCGAAAGACCTGCCCCTGAAGGGCAAACTCTTAAAGACCAACTCCTGAAGGACACACTCCTGAAAGCCAGCCCCTGAAGGGCACACTCCTGAAAGACCAGCCCCTGAAGGGCAAACTCCTGAAAGACCAGCCCCTGAAGGGCAAACTCCTGAAAGACCAGCCCCTGAAGGGCAAACTCCTGAAAGACCAGCCCCTGAAGGGCAAACTCCTGAAAGACCACCCTGAAGGGCAAACTCCTGAAAGACCACCCCTGAAGGGCAAACTCCTGAAAGACCAGCCCCTGAAGGGCAAACTCCTGAAAGACCAGCCCCTGAAGGGCGAATCCAGTGCAGGCCTAGCATTGTTGCCCAGGGATCTAGGATCAGATCCCACTAGGCTGAAGAGCAAAGTTGATAGAAGATTGGGGCTTTCGCATCATGTCTGCATGACCTCGTATCTCTGAAACAATTCAGGGATCAAATGCGATGAGAGCAGTGAGGACTGGGGTCTCTGTGGACATCTGACGTTCGACATGCAGCGGCATGTGAAAGGTAAGAATGCAAAGCCTCCTTCCATGAAAGGGCTACCTTGCATTCTTCGCAGGTATCTATGTACCGAGTACAACCTGTCTATACCTGCGTGCATCATGTTCACACGTGTACCTCAGTCTTTCACATTTCCCAAATCAAAATTTGTCCCTGGAGTTTTCGGTAGGGCTCAACGATCGCGGATTTCAGAACTTCATCAGGAGCCTTTGAACCTTACTCTGTGATCACAAAGACTGGCAGACTAGGCGTCGACATTGGGTTTGGTGTCCTAAACTGGCACAGCCAGTAAGACCCTTGCACACAGTGCTCAAGGGGAAAGGACACATCCAGCCCCCAGACTTTGTTCAAGAATTTGCTCGACCTCCCGGGTCTCTTCCATCTCGCCCTGATTCCTTAAAAGTCTTAGCATAGATGTCAAAAAGTCATGTGGGTCATCTTAGTTCTCTGGCCCTGTCTGAGTCGTGATTGTCACACGTATCAAGACCTCACAGAGGTAAGTACACGTGCAATGTTTTCTTCTTTTTTGTGCTTTTGTTTTTCGAGGTACCACTGCCAAGTTTTAAGATTTATGTTGAATATTCCCGTGTTTCCATAACTTACCGAAAGAGACAAAACTTCCAGACCTTTATGAGGCCTTTTTGATATTCCGCATGCCTGTATACACGAATGAAAGCAAAGCACCAGCAAGCATGAATAGAAGTTATGAAAGATGATGACAAAATGTCCCCCTGATGTGTTAAGCACTGTCAAGATTAAACTTGGGTATCAAAGATTTTATAATTGTAACAATTAGAAATTCGACACAGACCAAACAAATCGCCAGCAGTTGATGTGAAGAAAAGCTTAGACACCGTTAATTGCTAAAACATCCCTAGAAACTGTGCATTTTCTGAAATGTAGAGAATACACAACATATATACAAATCTCTCTCTCTCTCTCTCTCTCTCTCTCTCTCTCTCTCTCCTCTCTCTCTCTCTCTCTCTCCTCTCCTCTCCTCTCTCTCTCTCTCTCTCTCTCCTCTCTCCTCCTCTCCTCTCTCTCCTCTCTCCCCCCCCCCCTCCTCCTCTCTCTCCCTCCTCCTCTGCTCCCTCCCCCCTTCCCCTCGCTCCCTCCCTCTCTCTCTCTTCTCTCCTCTCATCCTTCATCTCTCATCTCATCTACTCAATCATCTCTCTCTCTCGAGAGAGAGAGAGAGAGAGAGAGAGAGAGTGTGTGTGTGTGTGTGTGTGTGGTGGGTGTGTGTGTGTGTGTGTGTGTGTGTGTGTGTGTGTGTGCAGGCATTACGTTTTGAAATGTCTCAATTTTTTTGTGTAGAAATCCTTCCGTCATCAAAGCTGTTCCCGTCCTAGGTACTTCAATGCCTGAGGACACAGCATGAGCAAGTAGAAACACCCAATAAGGTATAGGCCCCTACCCGTGTGTCATCTTGTTGTAGTTGCTGTAATTGTTGTTTTTGTTGGGCGTTTCCATTGCATCGTATCTTGTGTTGTATAATATTGTATCGTATTGTACTGTATTGTTTACTACTATTGTGTTGTATCCTATCGTATTGCATTTGTTTAACTCTGTCATATCGTGTGGTGTGGTGCCGATATGTGACTTTTTTTTTCCAATTCTCTGTCTCGGTCTGTCTGTCTGTCGTCTGTCTGTCTGTCTGTCTGTCTGTCTGTCTGTCTGTCTTCTCTTCTCTCCTCTCTGTCTTCTTCTGTCCTCTCTCTCTCTCTCTCTCTCTCTCTCTCTCTCTCTCTCTCCTCTCCTCCTCTCCCCGTCACGCCAGCATGCGCTCCATTCCCCTCTCTATATATAAATACATCCCCCCCCAGAATATATACATATATTTATATATAATATAATATATATGTATATTATATAATTCTCTTTCTCCTGTCTCTGTCTCTGTCTCTCCCTCCCTCTCTCTCCTCTCCTCTTTCATCTCCCATCTCTCTCTCTCTCTCTCCTCCTCTCTCTCTTCTCTCTCTCTCTCTCTGTCTCTGCTCTCTGTCTCTGTCTCGTCTGTCTCGTCGTCTGTCTCTGTCTGTCTGTCTGTCTGTCTGTCTGTCTGTCTGTCTGTCTGTCTTCTGTCTCTCTGTCTCTCTCTGTCTCTCGTCTCTCTCTCTCTCGTCCCTCTCTCTCTCTCCTCTCTCTTGTGTATGTGTATGGCCACGCGCTTTGTGTGTGCGCGTGCGTGCGTGCGCGTGCGTGCGTGCGTGTATGTGTGCGTGTGTGCGTGCGTGCATGCGTGCAAGCATTCGAGTTCAAAATATCTTGATTTCTTTTCCTAGAATCATTCTGTCATCGCCATGCCGAAGTCGGAAGCGCTGGACCTGACTTGTCGGACGCTTAATGGCGATCGCAAGGCAATTTTGCTCATGGGACAGACACAGCTGCTGTCAGAGCGTTCGACAAAGAAAAGAATCCTTTTGTCATCAAGACTGTTCCCGTCCTAGGTACTTCAATGCCTGAGGATGCGGCACGAGCTAGTGGAAGCACCCATAAAGGTAATACCAGTATGTGATCTGTTGTTGGCCGTTCCATAGCTTAACCTTCTGAGAGACTCAAGAACATGTACTCTGTTTGCACATGATACTTAGGAATATCACTGAGATTAGAAAAAATATTATAAGAAGTTTGCGTATATGGCCGGTTTTTTTTTTCAAGTGCTTTACTATATAGCAGCTGTACTCTGTCTTCAGAAGATTTTATAAAAATCCTTTTATGGAGTGTAAAGCTCATACTAAGAGTATGTAATGGAGGAAGACAATCTTTGCATAATTTAAAGCATAACATTTTAATATTGGCATTTGAACTTTGTTTACACCAATGACCCACAAAATAAAAATAATAATAATAATAATAATAATAATAATATAATAATAATAATATAATAATAAATGATAATAATTAGGCACCCATCAGTCTCGAAAGACTATGGAGCTGCACTCTAGTCTTTAGAGACTAATGATAATAATGATAAGAATAAAGAAATAATGATAATAATAATAATAAAATCCCCAATAATAATATAAATAATAATAATAAATAATAATAAATAAAATATAGAATGATGATGATGATAACGAAAATACTACTAAAGATGATAATGATAATAATCCTAAAAACAGTGATAATATTCTTTTACAAAATTCGGAGTGAGTGTAATCTATCGTGAAATAGCCCGGAGTCAAAGTTTATTTTTTAGGCCCCAAAAATCTCAAGTGTATAACACTGCACAATATTGTGTGCAACAACAGGGTGTTTGTTTTAGGGCTAGTGAACTAAAAAATGATCAAGGATGGCTGTCCAGGGAAAACATCATTTCCGATTTCTGTGGTATTTTATTTCACTGAGACAGGCTCCAGTTCCCAGTGTACCTCTCAAAGTTCTGCATTGTCCACTGTGATCACTCTCCAGTGCTGTGGAGGGGACTCTTCTCTCAACTGCTCCAGGAGTCGGTGGGGCACTGGAGTTTTTCAGACAGTGTTTCCGGGGATAATGTGTACCTGCAGAGCCTGTCTTGTTTTCCAGGTAGCAGGGTGCAGGCTGGTTAGGTTTGATCGGGTATACTGCTGACCTGTTGGCTGTAGCAGGCCTGCATTCTAGCACAAAGGGATAGTTGGTAATGCGAGGGCAAGATGTTCACTTTAGCAGGGGAGCCCCACAAATAGACATTTCAGTGGTGCCAAGAGAATGGTTGGAATGTTGTCCACAGCATGATGATCTTGTTAAATTAAAATCAATTGTTTTATATGTGTTCTTACACACTGCTCTTCCTTTTCAGGCCTGCTAATCTACATGGAAAACTACACCGCAGTGGACTACACCATACAACGCTGCACCACGGAACACTTCACCACGGAACACTTCACCACGGAACACTTCACCGCGGAACACTTCACCACGGAACACTTCACTGCGGAACACTTCACCGTGGAACACTGCACTGCCCAGTGACTGCTGTAGAATTTCTGCCACATTCTTGCATGTCAGGAATGGAACTACACAACTCCAGTAAGTAGGCCTATTATTATTTTGTTGTGGTGTGTCGTGTTGTGCCGTGCCTTGCCGCGCCGTGTCGGGTTGGGTCGCGTCATGTAGCGTCGCGTCGTGTCGGGTCGGGCCAGGTCGCTTGCCATGTCTGGTCGCGTCGCGTCGCGTCGCGTCGGTCGGTCGGTCGGGTCGGGTCGGGTCGGTCGAGACAGTCCGGGTCGGGTGCATGCGTGGCGTGCCAGTTTGTTATGGTAAATTTCTCTGTGCGAAATTCAAGCTGACCTCCAAAGGGAGAGCACATCGCCACCAGAGCATTACCTCCCATTACTTAAAAATAATTACTTTCTGCATGTGCATTTGTTTCCCTCTCTCTCTCTCTCTCTCTCTCTCCTCTCCTCTCTCTCTCCTCTCTCTCTCTCTCTCTCTCTCTCTCTCTCTCTCTCTCTCTCTCTCTCTCTCCTCCTCTCTCTCTCTCTCTCTCCACTCTCACCAAAAGTCCTTCCGATGAGACTTTAAACCGAGGCCCGTGTGCGAACGCATGCAGAACATCTTGCACACACGTTAAATCCTGTTCCGCTTTTCGTTAGAGTAGGCCATTGTGTGCCAGTAGGAACAGATACAGATTTACAAAACTGCATACACACGGGGACTGGATGAAAAAAAGCACATGAATCTTATTCCATTATCCTCGATATATAAAAAGACTTTAACTTAACTCTCTCTCTCTCTCTCTCTCCTCTCTCCTCACTCTCTCTCTCTCTCTCTCTCTCTCTCTCTCTCCTCTCTCTCTCTCTCTCTCTCTCTCTCTCTCTCTCTCTCTCTCTCTCTCTCTTTCTCTCTCTCTCTCTCTCCCCCTATCTATCTATCTATCTATCTATCTATCTATCTATCTATCTATCTATCTATCTATCTATCTATCTATCTATCTATCTATCTATCTATCTATCTATCTTCTATCTATCTATCTATGCACGCATTTAATCTTGAATGTAAGTTTTATCTGTGCAGAATCCTTCCTCATCAAGGCTGTTCCCGTCCTAGGTACTTCAACGCCTGAGGACGCGGCACGGGCAAGTGGAAACACCCAATAAGGTAATGCCAGTGTGTCATGGATGGAGACAATCTGAACATAGTGTAAAGCATAACATTTCAATCTCAACATAGTGTAAAGCAGAATATTTCAATCTCAACATAGTGTAAAGCAGAACATTTCAATCTCAACATAGTGTAAAGCAGAACATTTCAATCTCAACATAGTGTAAAGCAGAACATTTCAATCTCAACATAGTGTAAAGCAGAACATTTCAATCTCAACATAGTTAAAGCAGAACATTTCAATTCAACATAAAGCAGAACATTTCAATACCATCACTAGTTTAAAGCAGAACATTTCAACATCAACATAGTTTAAAGCATATAACATTTCAATCTCAACATAGTTCAAAGCAGAACATTACAATATCGGTTTAAATTTTGCACTTTGCTAACATCAATAATCCCCACAACTATTGGCCTGGGCCATGACTGTTATTGCAAGAATGTTTCTTTGACAAAAATGACGATGTTTTATACTTTCATAGGATCAGTCTGTGTTGAGTTAAAACTAGAAGTGGGTGTTGAGCTCAAGAGTTTTTTCTCTTCTCTTTTTTTTTAAAGTGAAGGGGTGACAATCCAATGTGGCCTACATGGACGGAGTTACACACCTTTGGTCATGATACAAATGCGGGAATGGTGCTTAGTGTCTTGCCATAGTGTATCAAGGGATTTTTTTTTCAGACAAAGGGTATTCTAAGTAACATTTACCCAGGTGCCTGTTTTCTTTGAGATAAAAAAAGTTATACACACACATATTCTCTCTCTCTCTCTCTCTCCCCTCTCTCCTCTCATCTCTCTCTCTCTCTCCTCTCTCTCTCTCTCTCTCTCTCCTCTCTCTCTCTCTCTCTCTTCTCTCTCTCTCTCTCTTTCTCTCTTTCTCTTTTCTCTCTCTCTCTCTCTCTTCTCTCTCCCCATCTCACTCTCTCTCTCTCTCTCTCTCTCTCTCTCTCTCCCTCTCCTCTCTCTCTCTCTCTCTCTCTCTCTCTCTTCTCTCTCCTCTCCTCTCTCTCTCTCTCTCTCTCTCTCTCTCTCTCTCCTCCTCTCTCTCTCTCTCTCTCTCTCTCTCAACGTGGGTGGGTGGCTGTGTAGGCACGCGTGCTCAGGCGTTTAATTTGAAAACTTTTCATTTTTCTGTGCAGAATCCTTCCGTCATCAAGACTGTTCCCGTCCTAGGTACTTCAATACCTGAGGACGCGGCACAGCAAATGGAAGCACCCTATAAGGGCAAGGGGGGGTGGGGGGTGGTGAGTGTGCTCACACCCACGCGCAATTTTGTTTCTTCTTTTATTTTGAGGATAATGGAATGACACTCGTGTGCTTTTTTACATCCAGTCCCTGTGTGTGTGTGCAGTTTTGTCAATTTTGCCATCCATTCCCACAGGCACACAATAGCCTGCTCTTCCGAAAAGCGAAACGGGTTTTAACGTGTGTGCAAGATGTTCTGCGTGCGTTCGCACACTGTAATTGGGCTTATAGTCTCATCCGAAGAACTGAGGGGGGGGGGGGAGGGTTGTGGAGTCGGCTCTGATGTTAACTCCAGAGGAAAACATCCCCTTGAACGGCATTCGAACCCGGGTCACGGGTCAGCATATCATGAGCGCAATGCACAACGCTCTAACCAATCAAGCTGTCCCGTCCCCCTCCCTACCTACACTGAAATGGTTTTGGTTTGTTTTAAACTGTGAGGACAAACATAGCCCTCAAATCACTCAGCTCTGTCGGTTTTCTTCCCTACATTTTATCGCATGCTAGTTAGTTGCAAGGACAAGTAAAAGAAAAATAAAATCAAGTTCGTGACATTTTAGAAATGTGTTAGTTTGTGAAGCATACTATTAATCAAAATGTATTTTCTCTTCCATATCAAAATTCGCCGATATTTTGTAGTCTTTGTTTCTGCTGTAATTACTTAATGTCAGACCTCATAGCTGGTGTCCGCATATTAAGTTTTTTTTTTCATATTGAGCTAGTAGTAAACAAAGGATGAAGTCTCGTTCCTTTCCTTCATGTTGGATCAGTTGGAATCAAAGTATAAAGTGTTTTTATGGTATTTAGCTCGCTGGAATCAAGGTAAAAAATTGTCCCTAATACATAATCTAGTATCATGTTATTTCCTTCATACTGAGTTTGTATTAAAACTATACCCTCTTCCCTTCATATTGGACCAGGGGGTATGAAAGTATAGAAATCTTTCCTTCATTTTTGGTTAGATGGCTTCAAGGCATAAAAATCTTTCCTTCATATCGAGTGAGTTGGCATCAGTGTAAAGTTTTCTTCCCCCATCAGGCTAGATTGTATGTAAGTATAAACTTCTTTCCTATATGGTGAGTGAGTTTTTATTCAAGGAAGAGGCCATTTCTTCAGTTAACTGGTATCAAAGTACAAGTTTTTTTTAACCCTTAATATTAAAGTTAATTTTTTATCAGGTTTGTTAGAATTAAAGCAAAAGCGGTTTCCTCCATGTCAAATAAGCATATTACGAAGTATACAGTTATTTCACATTGTTTTATTACTGTCAGAGTGTAGAGTTCCTTACTCCTTGTCTAGTTAGGTGATATCAAGGTGTAAAGCTCTTTCCCCAATATCCAGTTAGCTGCTTACCATATGCATGAAGGTCTTTTATTTTTGTTCCATCATTTTTCATAAAACTTTTATTTAGCTTACATTTGAGTAGTTGGCATCAAAGTATAAACATCTGTCTTTCACATTTATTTTGTATCCAAGTTTTCTTTTCATTGAATATTTTTCTACATGTTGAGTTATTTGGTATGGGAGTTTAAAATTCCTTCATTTGTATTATTAAGTTGGCATCAAAGTCCAAAGCCTTTTCTTTTATATTGAGGTAGTTTTAAATTTTGTGTTTTTCCCCTTCCTATTCAGTTTGTGTAAAGGTATGATAGTCTCCCCTTCATAGTGATTGTTAGCATCAAATCATAAAGTAAGTTTTTTGGAGGAGTTATTTGGTGTCCAAGCATAAAGTTTCTTTCGTTCATAATAAGTTAGCTGGTATCAATTTATAACATTCTTTCTTGTATATTGAATTAGTTCGTGTCAAAATTAGGAAAAAAACTTTTGTATTGAGTTATTGCTATCAAAGTATAAAGTTTTTTCTTTACCTTTTTAGTTAGTACCAAAGGTGTCGAAGTATAAAGATCTTCCTCCATGTTGAAATAGTTCCTAAGTATTTTCTTTCTTGAATATTTTGCTACTACATGTATTATAATATTTTTTTTTCTATCTAATTTTTCGGTTCCAAAGTAAAAGGTCATTTTCTTCATATTCCAGCTTGTGGTAATATGAGGACGTTTTTCTTATACTGAGATAGGGGAGGATTACATCCCAAACACAATAGGCACTCACACACACACACACACACACACACACACACACACACACACACACACACACACACACACACACACACACACACACACACACACACACACCCCACACACACACACACCCCCACAACACACACCCACACACAACACCCCCACACACACACACACACACACACACACACACACACACACACACACACCACCACACACCACAGGCGCGAGCTCAATTTTCTATTTTGATTGCTTTTGAAAGAACATTGTAAAGCTTTTACTGGCTTACAACGTCGTTTTGTTTTGGCGCCAAAAATGCTCAGAATTCTAAATATGATTTCGGATCAGAAGTACTTGTACAAAACAGAGACGAAACGAAAACTCCTGGAAATGTACACTGGCTTCAGACGTTTGTTGTGTTGCAAATCTTTGCCATAGTCATTATTGGTATAGCATCGCCTATTTCACAGAAACAAACCATTTAACCTCGACTTTGCGGGATCAGCTTAAGGAGAAAACTATGCACAAGCTGAGTGCAGGATGTTTGAAGAAAGAGCAGTACTTTTCCCGATACTCCTTTTTCCCTGTAGTGCTGTTCCCTGGAGCTGTCAACACTCCACTCTAACCCTAGTTCTTGCCCCATGCCGCAAACCCTAACACTTCACTAGTTTGATCCTAACTATTAACTCTTTGACACGGATTCCTTAACTCTGACTCAGTTCTGCGGTATGGGGAAACAGCTGTATAAGGGAACAGCAACCAGGGAAAGAGGGGTTTGGGGGTACTGACCGCTTGGAAATATTTTATTCCGGAGAATACCGTGATAGAAACGTGATTTGCAAAAGAGATGATATGCAGAAAAATAAATAATGATGATAGCATCCTTATGCTTGCATAGCACTGATGCTTCAAGAATTGTTCTATTTTTAGTTTTCTGCAGGACCAAAGTAGGATGGCTTGCGACCACAGTCCATAAATCGGATATCTTCGCTGGAGCTATATAACAACAGAAAAAAACAGTGTTCTGATAACCTTTGAAAATAACGGCAATACTGAAAAAGTGCTTAATGTATGAGAGTTACAGGGTTTTACCTCAATAGCTTGACACGTAGTTTTGACTTCAAATTCTACTGGTTATCAAGTATAAGGTTTTTTTTTTTTCTTTTACATTAAGTCACTTGGTTGGTTAGTGTAGATCTCTTTCCTTCCTCTTGAGTTGTCACTAAGTTTGGGTTGTTGTTCTTTTCATTCCATGAAATAAGTTGGTGTCATAGAATACAATTATCCCCTTGCTATTGAACAAGTTGGCTCAAAGAATAAAGTTCCAAGCTTGGTATCAAGATAGTTATCAAACTGTAAACTTTTTTCTTCAGATTCAGTTATTACAAAAGTATAGAGCTCCCCCTTTCATATTTCTTTGTTTTTTGTATCAGAGTATAAAGTTTTCCCCTCCATATTCATTTAGTTGGTGTTAGCAGGCTCTTCCCTTTATATTGAGTTAGTTCTATCAAAGCAAAAAGTTCTTTCCTCCAGGTTGAGTTCGCTGGTACACATGTAAAAGGTTATACTTAATATGGGTTGGTGTCAAAAAAAGTAAAATTGTTCCTTGGAATGAGTTGGCCCTGATATCCAAGAAGTTATTTCCTTTATTCTAGTTGTTATTAGGTAGTTGTTATCGAGCCAGGTGTTATTAGGTATAAAGCTCTTCCCTTCATATTGAGTTGTTGCCAACCTAGTTACCTTCACATTGATTGCATTGCTTGGAACAACAGTTGCGTGAGAGAACAACACTAAAGGGAAAGAGGGGTTTGACTTATTGGCTAGCGGAAAATGCTTCATTCCTCAGAAAACGGTATAAGCGCTATATAAATCCCATATATGATCATCATTATTAGTGTTTCTATTTGTGCAAGAGAAAAGACATGCAGACGAATGTTTTTTGTTGTTGTTTTATATATGTTTTATATTATTATTTTTGTTATTATTTTTTTTAGACAAATGTTAGTTTAAAGCTAAAGCTAACTCTTGACAGTTGTAGTACTGGGAAAAGGGCCTGCTGTAGTGTATGGAGTCCATGCCCTGTTTCATCTGTGTCACTTCTTACATGTAGATTTTGATTCAGATTAATCTAGTTCTTTTCAAGGTTTACAGTTCTTCCCTGTGTAGTAAGTTGGTGTTGTGTGAAGCTTTTCCCTTCCTGTTGAACTAGTTGGTATGAAGTATTAACTTTCATTCCTATTGAGTTGGTGTCATGAAATAAGGTTCCTCCATTTATACTGAAGAGTTGAACACCATGTAATGTTCCAAAATTTGCTATTGACTTTGTTTATACATAGGTTTCTTTCAAGATTTTTTTCTTATAAAGGCGTTGAAAAAAATATTAAAGATACTCTTATAATAATTATTGATATAAACAGATTTATTTTTTCAATTCCAAAAGTTATCATTAATCCTATAAATGATCATTGCTAAAAAAAAAAAAATAAAAAGTTTTCCTTTTTTCTATTTCATCAATCCGTTGAAAAGTGCTTGGGTGCCCTGATAGTTTTGTCAGGTTTATTAGTTATAAATTACGAGTTTCCTCTCGTTTTATTCTGGTGGTATGATTATAAAGCTGTATATTTGTTTAAAATCCTTAGATGGTTTGATATAAGCTGGGCTAGAGATTATTTGAGGGCTTGTTTCCCCAATTTTCTGATTGGATAATGGCTTTGAAATGATTTTTTTTTAGTGTTTGCAAAACTCCAGAGGGTTTTCTCTGGCGCTGTTTTTGTGAATTCAAATGAAGTATTTGTCCATATGCATTTAATTCATTGTGAACCTTGTTATATACAGTCCCTCTAGCTCTATTTTCCCTGAATGCATTCAGATGATCTGTTTAAAAATGAAGTCTGGTATAGTCCTGTCACAACTGTTTAGGTCAGGAAATAGTCATCTTTATTTGTAGTGACCACGCTGCAATACCCGCTGAAAATTTCGAGAGCAGAAGGTTGTGAAATGAATACAAGTGTGATTGCCCTCCCCCCCCCCCCCCCCCCCCGGAAAAAAAGGTAGGCCCAGGAAAAACAAAGGCACATAATTGTCAGGAAAGCATGCAGCAAAAGCCAGAAAAAAAGAAGTAAAGGATAAAAACTTAACACTACCACAAACACACTAGAGCAAACATAAACCCAGACAAATGTATATCACTCGTTTACACGTGTAGAAACGCATGCAGCAGCAGCACACACTAGAGCAACAATAAACCTAGCCGACTGTTCACTGCCGTTGAACATGAATAGACACAGGCAGCAATTCACACTGGGGCAGTTAGTGCTCTGG
>CM060337.1:46225765-46253265 GCA_030674155.1 Stramonita haemastoma
TATTGAATAAGCTTTGATTTGCTTTTTTTCATCAAGCCATCTATCTAAAGAAAGAAATAAACAAACAAAAACCTCTAACAAACCAAAGAAAAAAGAAAAAAAAGAGAACCCCCCAAAACAATTCACCACCATTAACTAACATGATTTCAACAGCCTTAAAAATAAAATATGCCTATAGATAATAGCCGCCGCTGTGCCTAGTGGTTAGGGCGTTGTACTCGTAATCTAAAGTTGCGGGTTCGATCCCACTATTCCGCTATGGCGTTGTGCCCTTGAAAAGGCACTTTACGCTATTTTCTCACCCCACCCAGGTGAAAAAGGGTACCAACCTTGTTGGGTTAACCTGCGATAGACTGGCTCCTATCCAGGGAGTCTGTGACTCTCATCGCTAACGCCACAGAAACCGGATAACACCGCCTGATGAGCCTTAGGCTCGGACAGACTTTACTTTAACATAGATATACAAGCAACAACAATAACAACAAAAACAACCATATAAAAAACACTCAAAAGACACGCACACAACACACACACACACACACACACACACACGGGCGTTCGCTCGCTCCTCCACACAGCACGCATGCACGCACACACGCATGCACGCACGCACACACACACGCACGCTTGTGACTTTTTTTTCCTGTGACTTTTTTTCTGTGACTTTCTGTGACTTTTTTTCCTGTGACTTTTTTTCCAATTACCTAATAATCGAGGATTGTAGTTCACAATAGAAACATGATGAGAAGTGTCACTGAAACAATTTAGTCAACACAAAACATGTGTAAAAGCCAAACGCAGGTACACTCCACCGTGAGCTAGCCCATACTGTTTCACGGGGGTGAAAACAAGGCCGCAGGGCGCCTGGCATGCAGCTGGCCCACTGTTTATAGAAGCCGCTTCCCCTGCGCGCTATTGGGATGGTCGTATAAAATCCCGGTCAGCTAAATTTAGAACGCCGCAGCGATGCCAGAAAAGTGTTTAGGGTAGGGATAAATAATGCTTTATATCAAGAGTTGCCCAAAATTCCCAACTTGGCCTCCAACGGATTTCACATAAAAACATATTAAAGTTTCAGAATCCGTTGAAAAACCTAATATGATATCACAAAACAAGGTTTAGTCGAATTTACAATACCTCACGCTCGGACTATAAGGGCGGCACAGGCATTGCGCTGTGGCGGGAAAGTAAAATTAACTAAGGATGCCTGAAGGGACCGTCTACTTGAAGTGTGTTTGACAAGCCTCCAGCCTGCCAGCTGCTGTACCGCCGGAAGCGGCGACTTGGCGTCGGGCAATTACCGTAGGGAGGGCTGGACAGCTCTGGGACCATGAAATGTGGTTTAAATCTTTGTTACCATCGTTTTACATCACTGACTGTATAAATTAGGGACCGCGAGAAGCGGCTATTTCAGAAAATATTTAAACAAAATTTGCTCTCAGTTAACACAGGAGATCAAGAAGCAGTATCTATGAACCCCAAAACGCATACATAAGCCTATCACTTTATATTTCCGATTTTTTAAACTCTGAGAAAGAAGGTTGACTCTCTCTCTCTCTCCTCTCTCTCTCTCTCTCTCTCCTCTCTCTCTCTCTCTCTCTCCTCTCTCTCTCTCTCTCTCTCTCTCTCTCTCTCTCTCCAAGAAGAGCATTGAATTTATTCAGAAAAACAAAAGACGAGAATGACAGACAGATATATGTTACAACACGGAAAAAATATAGACATTTATTAAAGACCAAACGCCAAACATTTAGAAAACAAAAAGTAGAGTCTCTAGCTAACAATAGTGCAAATTCAGCACTGTTCTGGAAAGACCTGCGGAGTATGGGTTGTGTTAATAAAGATAGAGTTTCAAACAAAATAAATAAGACAGACTGGGTTAACTATTTCAAAGAGGTATTTCAAAGTAATGAAGCAGTATTTAATCAATGCATACACACAGAAGCAGATCTGTTAGAAGAAAATGAACATGAACTGAATAGAGAGATTACAGAAGAAGAAATAAATAGAGCTATACATAAACTGAAGTCTGGTAAGGCATGCGGGATTGATAAAATTATTGCAGAAATGCTAAAAAATTTAACTAGTGAAGCTAAACAGTTCATATTCAAGCTTTTCAATACTATTTTCAGTAAAGGTATATATCCACAGATATGGTCTAAAGCCATTATTATTCCGATTTATAAAAAGGGGGATCCAGAGCTAGTAGACAATTATAGGGGAGTATCATTACTGAGTATACTATCTAAATGTTATACTTCTATATTAAACACAAGGTTATATTCGTGGCTAGAAGATAATCACTTGATATGTGAAAATCAAGCAGGTTTCAGGAAAAGATATTCTACGATAGACCAGATTTTCAATCTATATTCAATTGTCCAGAAGTGTATGTCTAAGAAAGGTAAAAAGCTGTATGTTGCATTTGTTGACTTTAAAAAAGCTTTTGACTCGGTTAAACATGATAAACTTTTGAGCTGTATTAAAAGTCAGGGGGTTAAAGGAAAATTCTTTGCTTCATTATCAGCCATGTATAACTCTTTATTATCGTGTATTCGAATAAATAGCCAATTATCAGAGTTTTTTGAATGTCCAATAGGAGTCAGGCAAGGCTGTGTTCTGAGTCCTACGTTGTTTTCAGTATTCATTAACCAGCTAGCTGATGATATGAATAAAAAAGGAAGGCATGGAGTCCAGTTATTACCAAATATTATGGATATCTTTATTCTGATGTTTGCAGACGATGTTGCACTGTTTTCAACAACCCCAGGAGGTTTGCAACATCAATTAAATATTTTAAAAGACTGTTGTAATAATTTACAATTGAGTGTCAACATCAATAAAACAAAGGTGATGGTTTTTAGGAAAGGGGGATTTCTTTCAAAACAGGAACAATGGTATTACAGTGGTATTAGGTTAGAGGTCGTGAACCAGTATTGTTATTTAGGGTTTAATTTCACAACAAAGATTAGCTGTAAATTGGGTACAGAACATTTAGTCACTAAAGGAAGGAAGGCAGTGATTCAGTTAAATAAAGTCTTTCATAGATATAAAGAGATGAACGTTCGTACTTTCTTCAAGATTTTCGATATTAAAATTCAACCAATTCTATTGTACTCATCAGAAATATGGGGCACAAACAGACTAGAACACATTGAGAAAATTCATTTGATGGCATGTAAAAGATTTTTGGGAGTACCAGTAAGGACACCCAATAAAATGGTATACGGTGATTTAGGAAGATATCCACTTTATGTCAATTCCTGTATAAGAGCCATTAAGTACTGGTTAAAACTACCACAATTAGATCAAAATAGAATATCATATAATGCTTACTGCATGCAGCTAGAGTTAGATAGACATGGGAAACATTGCTGGATTTCAAAAATAAGAAAAATTTTGTGTGAAACGGGTTTTAACATTGTTTGGATGCAGCAAAGTGTGGAGATGTAAAAGCTTTCTTAGGTATGTTTAAACAAAGATTAGTGGATCTGTTCATTCAAGAATGGGATGGGACTATACGAGATAAAGAGAGGTATGACAATTATAGATCGTTTAAAAGTATTTTTGAAAAAGAGAAATATATAAACTCTATTGATGTCTACTGCTTTCGAGTAGCAATTACACAAGCAAGATATAACGTTCTACCTCTTAATAATAATGTATACAGGTATAATGAAAATGCTCAAGAAAAAATGTGTCCTTTTTGTAAAACAATAGTTGAAAATGAAGCCCACTTTCTTATGGAATGTTGCATGTACACAGACTTGAGGGAAAAGTTCTTAAGCAAGTGCATCAATGTGCCATTACCAGATCTGCTCAAAGCAACAAATAATGAGTACAGGCACAGTTTGTCTAGATATATTTTTCATTCTATTAACAAAAGGAAAATATTGTTGACCCAAATACTTTCTTGACTAGCTGTTACGATCAGATATATACTAATATGCATGTTTTTTAGACATCATTTTTGTTCTTTTGTAGCTGTATCATGGTTGATTTCAGGTTTCAGTCATGAAATGGAATAATTGTGTTTTTTTTCCTCTTTAATCGTTGATAATAGTTACTTGTTTATGCATTTGCATTGCTAATAATATGAATGAATCCATTGCCGAACCCCAAGCCCAACAAATGTATTGTGGTCCAAGGCCAATGTACATTAAATCATTTCAGTGTTCAGTGTTCAGTAGTGTTCTCTCTCTCTCTCTCTCTCCATCACAAAGAGTACAAAAAACCACTTTTAAAAAATGAAGAATCTTTATAAAAGTGTCTAAAAGAATATAAATTTACACGAATTCTTTTGTAAGTTTTTAAAAAAACCCACACACACCTCGAAATCATGATAAACTAGAAAAACACATCAATATCACATCATCGCCAATGTCACGTCAAGGCAGCGTCACATCACTGTCACTGTCCCTCATCACATTACTGTCAATGTCACATCGTTGTCTGATGACACTGTCACTGTAACGTCACTGTCAATGTCACATCACCGTCAATGTCACGTCCCTGTCAATGTCACATCACCGCCTGGTGACAATGTCACATCACTCTCCATGTCACGCCACTGCCAATGTCATGTCACTGTCAGTGTCACATCAGCGCTTGGTGACACTTCAATGTCAAAACACTGTCAATATCACGTCACTGTCAGAGTCACATCGACACTGTCAATGTCACGTCACTGTCAGTGTCACATCAGCGCCTGACGACACTGTCAATGTCATGTCACTGTCAGTATCACATTACTGCGTAGTGTCACTGTCAGAGTCACGTCACTGCCTGACGACACTATCACTGTCACATCACTGTCCCATCACTGCCTTGTGACGCTGTCGATGTCCTTCATCACTCTCAGCACCATCTCCTCCTGGTAAGGCAGGGCCACACACTGCACGGCGATGGGCAGACCCTCCGAACCCTCACAGTCCTGCAGCACACCACACACATTTTGCATTTTAGTATTCTGTACCACTTAATGTCACAGCAGATTTCTCTAAAATTGTGAAATTCGGGCTGCTCTCCGTCCCCGGGGAGAGCGCGTCGCCAAATGTGCAGCGCCTACCCATTTTTTATTTTACTTCTTTTTCCTGCATGCAACTGTATTTGTTTCCCTTATCAGAGTGGCTTTTTTCTACAGAATTTTGCCAGGGACAACCCCCTTGTTGCCATGGGTTCTTTTACGTGCGTTAAATAGTGATGTGTAACACATGGGACCTCGGTTTATCGTCTCATCCGAAAGACTAGCGCCCAGACCACCACTCAGGGTCTAATGGATGGGGGAAAAGTTTCGGGTCCAAACGGGGTACGAACCCCGCACACTCCGCACACTTTTTGCTTTCTAGGCAAGGCGCGTGACCACCTAGACCACCGACCCATCCATCATGGATTATGCAGATGTTTGCAAACACTCAAAACTCATGGATTATGAAGATGTTTGCAAACACTCAAAATTCAATGATTATATTTGCAAAACACTCAAAATTCAATGATTATATTTGGAAACACTCGAAACTCATGGATTTTATGTTTGCAAGCACTCAAAACTCATGATGTTAGCAAACACTCAAAAGTCATTATGGATTATGAAGATGTTTGCAAACACTCAACAATAACAAACTAAAAAATGATTATATTTGCAAGCACTAAAAACTCATAAAATTGCAACCACATATATATTTGCAACACTCAAAACTCATGGATTATGCAAGACAAACCATGTTTTGATGCAAACACTCAAAACTCATGGATTATGTTTGCAAGCACTCAAAAGTCATCATGGATTATGAAGATGTTTGCAAACACTCAACACTCATGGATTATGAAGGTGCTTGTGAACACTCAAAGTCATCATTAGATGATGATGTTTGCAAACACTCACAAGTCATCGTAGATTATGAAAATGTTTGCAAACACTCAAAACTCATGGATTATGATGTTTGCAAACACTCAAAAGTCACCATGGATTATGAAGATGTTTGCAAACACTCAAAACTCAATGGGTTTTATGTTTGCAAGCACTCAAAATCAAGATAATTAAGCTCAACCATGTTTAAGCAAACATCAAATCATGAATTAAGATCAAATCATGTAGCAAACATCAAAGTCAATATTATGAAGATGTTTGCAAACACTCGAAATTCAATGATTATATTAGCAAACACTCAAAAGTCATCATGGATTATGAAGATGTTTGCAAATACTCAAAATTCAATGGTATATTTGCAAACACTCAAAACTCATGGATTATGTTTGCAAGCACTCAAAATCATGATGTTAGCAAACACTCAAAAGTCATCATGGATTATGAAGATGTTTGCAAACACTCGAAATTCAATGATTATATTAGCAAACACTCAAAAGTTATCATGGATTATGAAGATGTTTGCAAATACTCAAAATTCAATGGTTATATTTGCAAACACTCAAAACTCATGGATTATGTTTGCAAGCACTCAAAATCATGATGTTAGCAAACACTCAAAAGTCATCATGGATTATGAAGATGTTTGCAAACACTCAAAATTCAATGATTATATTTGCAAACACTCAAAAGTCATCATGGATTATGAAGATGTTTGCAAACACTCAAAACGCATGGATTTTATGTTTGCAAGCACTCAAAACTCATGGATTATGAAGATGTTAGCAAAAACTCAACACTTATGGATTATTTATTTATTTATCTATTTTATTTTATTATTGTATATCGAGGAAAATGGGATAAGCACTCTTGTGCTTTTTTACATCCAGTCCCCGTGTGTATGCAGTTTTGTAAATGTTATCTGTTCCCACAGGCAATCGACGGCCTACTCTTACGAAAAGCGCAACAGGATTTGACATGTGCGAAAGATGTTCTGCGTGCGTTCACACACAGGGCCTCGGTTTATAGTTTCATCCAAAGGGCTTTGGGGGATAGTGGAGTCAGCACTGATGTTAACTCCAGAGAAAAATCTCCTCGAACGGGAATCGAACCCGGGTCGTGAAATTGCGAGCGCAATGTTCTGACCACTAGGCTCTCCCGTCTACATAATATGATGTTGGCAAGCACTCAAAAGCCATCATGGATTATGTTTGTTATTGCAAACACACACACACTCCACACTCCAGGGGGGACGAATAGCCTAGTGGTCAGAACATTGCGCTGGCAATTTGACGATCCAGGTTCGAGTCCGGTTGAGGAGATTTTTCTCCTGGAGTTAACATCAGTGCTGACTCCACTCTCCCCAAAAAGTCCTTTGGATGAAACTTTAAAATGAGGCCCCGTGTGCGAACGCACGCAGAACATCTCGCGCACACGTTAAATCCTGTTCCGCTTTTCGTAAGAGTAGGCCATCGTGTACCGGTGGGAACGAACAGATGACATTTACAAAACTGCATACACACGGGGACTGGATGTAAAAAAAGCACAAGAGTGCTTATTCCGTTATCCTCGATATAAAATGATAAATAAAAATAAATAAAATAGATAAATAAAATAAATCCTCGATATGAAAGAATAAAATCAAATCAAATCAAATCAAATCAAATCAAATCAGATCAAATCAAATCAAATTAAATCAAATCAAATCAAATCAAATCAAATCAAATCAAATCAAATCAAATCAAATCAAATCAATCAAATCAAATCAAATCAAATCAAATCAAATCAAATCAGATCAAATCAGATCAAATCAAATCAAATCATATCAAATCAATCAAATCAAATCAAATCAAATCAAATTAATCAAATCAAATCAAATTATATCAAATCAAATCAAATTATATCAATCAAATCAAAATCAAATCAAATCAAACCAAATCAAATCAAACAAATCAAATCAAATCAAATCAAATCAAATCAAATCAAATCAAATCAAATCAATCAAATCATGGCCTCACCTTCAGCACGAGCATCTCCAGAGATCCCTTCAGCGGGTACAGGGTGGGGTCTTTGAGGTGCCGGATGTCCTCCCGGGTGACCTCACCCATGGGCATCATACCCGCCGGGTAGTCCAGGAGGTTATACAGACCCGTGTAGACTGCTCCGTCTGTAAGAAACCACCACCCAAGTTCTGATTGAGAGAGAGAGAGAGAGAGAGAGAGAGAGAGAGAGAGAGAGAGAGAGGAGAGAGAGAGAGGAGAGGAGAGAGAGAGAGAGAGGAGGAGAGGAGAGATAGAGAGATAGAGATAGAGTAGAGAGGTAGGTAGGTAGGTAGTAGTAGGTAGGTAGGTAGGTAGGTAGACAGACAGACAGACAGACAGACAGACAGACAGGATAGACACCACAGAGAGAAAGAAGAGATGAGAGAGAGAGAGGAGAGAGAGAGAGAGAGAAGAGAGAGATGAAGAGAGAGAGAGAGAGAGAGAGAGAGAGAGAGAGAGAGAGAGATAGAGAGTAGATAGATAGATAGATAGATAGATTAGATAGATTGATAGATAGATAGAGAGATAGATAGATAGATAGATGTGGGTGATGGATAGAGAGATAGATGCACAGACAGATAGATATAATATATAGATAGATTAATGAATATACAGATAAGTAGATAGATAAATTGATAGATACAATACATTATTAGACATCGGTGTCTCTAAAAGCTTTGTCGATCTTTAACAGATCAGTCAAGTGAAAACTTCCTAAATGTATACAATATGCAAATAACAGAGTTGTTAGTCTTCCCAGGATTCGATAGAAATACAAGCAGTGCCCTTAACTTGGATTTCTTTGAGCTGTGAGGTAAACAACACCCAGATCACTGTAGATATATAGACCTGTTAAAAGTTAAAGTCTGTCCCGAGCCATAAGGCTCATCAGGCCGGTGCTTATCCCGGTTTCTGTGGCGTTAAGCGACTGAGAGTCATAGACTTCCCCCCTGGATAGGATGCCAGTCTATCGCAGGGTTAACCCCCAACACAAGGTTGGTACCCCTTTTACACCTGGGTGGGGTGAGAAAATAGCCGTAAAGTGCCTTTTCCAAGGGCATAACGCCATAGCCGAAAGCTGGGATCGAACCCGCAACCTTTAGATTACGAGTCCAATGCCCTAACCACTAGACTACAGCGGCGGCTCATATAGACCTGTATTCCAGGGTTTTTTTCTCAAAAAGTTGAAAGAAAAATATTTGACAGAGGAATATAAAACACGAACTAAAAGTTGCTCCTAACGCCTCTGTCTTGACTGGAATCCCTAATAAGGCCTTGGTTAATGACAAGAAGTAAGTATTCAAATATCTGTCAAATATTATCATTGATTGCATAGTCGTTCTATTTTAAACTGCATAACAGTCATTCATAACTAGCTGTGTATGACAAAAATACTCATAGAAAATAATTATATTGCAACCCATAAATAAAGGTTAAAAAGGTAAAGGTGTCCCATAACCTATGCGGTTGTAGGGGAGCGAGGCGCCAAAGACCTCAGCTTCTCTAGGGCCAGCATGTTGAGGGCGGCGCCCATCTCCTCTCCCTCGCTGCTTTACCTTCCCTGACCCTGAAGGGGGCAGGTATCCATTTACAGCTGGGTGAACTGGGGGACTGTACTGAAGCCAAGCCGCGCAAATGGTCACCTATCCAACTGGTAACCACGTTCGCTGCTGCTTAACCTTAGCTTGGGAAAAAGCGAGTACTCTGACCACTGAGCTATCCCATCCCTAACCCATGGATAAAACCCAACAAATCTAGCCCCTATTTTCCTTATCATTTTCTAACGTGTACACTTATTCAAGTATGTGCACATATACCTGATAGTTTGTCAATGCAAACACTTTCCATATTTTTTCAATTAATAAACTAATCAATTAATTTATCTATTCTTTATTGATTTATTAATTTGTTTATTTACTTATCTATGTATTTATTTGTTTATGTATTTATTCTTTCACATTGAGGGTGATAGAATAAGCATTCACGTGCTCTTTTCATGTCCCTGCGTTTATGCAGTTTTGTCAGTTTTGTCATCTGGTCTCACCAGGACACATTGGCCTACTTTTTGAAAAGCGGAACAGGACTTTTTCTTTATACCACTTTATGCCACAGCAGATTTCTCTGCGTGAAATTCGGGCTGCTCTCCCCAGGAAGAGCGCGTCGCCACATGTGCAGCGCCTTCCCATTATTATTTTTTTCAGGGATGGTGTCTAAACACAACACCTGTGTGCATGCTGGCTTTTTAAAAATATAATTTTGTCATCCGCTCCCACCAGCACACGATGGCCTGCTCTTCCGAAAGGCGGAACGGGGTATTAACGTGTGCGCAAGATGTTCTGCGTGCGTTCACACACGGGACCTCGGTTTATAGTCTCATCCGAGTGACTTTGACACTCAGTTCGATTTTTTCGTCAAACTGGGAAGAAAGGGCGAGGCTGGGTACGAACCCAGAAACTCACGGTTTACTTGTTGGCAGTCGAACGTCTTAACCATCCTGCCACCGTCCCTCAACCTGTGTGCAAGATGTTCTGCGTGCGTTCGCACACGGGGACTCGGTTTATAGTCTCATCCGAATGACTTTTGGGGGGAGTGGAGTCGGCACTGATCTTAACTCCAGGAGAAAAATCCCCTTGAACGGAATTCGAACTTAGGTCGTCAAATTGCTAGTGTAATGTTCTATTCACTAGGTTATCCCGTCCCCCACATTGATATGTGTGTGTGCACAAACACATAACTACCTGAACACAATCATTATTGTTGTTGTCTACAGGCACATAAAAGGTAAAGGTAAGGTGTCCCATAACCTGTGTGGTCGTAGGGGAGCGAGGCGTCAGAGACCTCAGCTTCTCTAGGGGCCAGCATATTGAGAGCGGCGCCCATCTCTCTCCCTCGCTGCTTTACCTTCCCTGACCCTCAAAAGGGCAGGTACCCATTGACAGCTGGGTGAACTGGGGAACTGTGCTGAAGCCAAGACGCGCAAATGGTCGCCTATCCAATTGGCAACAACCGCTCGACGCTGCTGAACATTGGCTGGGGGGAAAGCGAGTGCTCTGACCACTGAGTTATCCCGCCCCCAACATAATGCTCATAACTTAGCCCTCCTCTAATCACGTTAGCCTGAAGGTGCACAGAACAGGCGAGCATCTTACGATGGGTGTAATGTTCTGTGCCGGCAGTCATAGCAGGGAAAGGTAACCCGGGACAGATCACCGCATCCAGCCCCTGACTTTTCCACGCCTCCAGAAACTCCGTCTTGAAAGCCTAGGACAGGGGAAAAGAAGAAAAGAAGGAAAAATAAAGAAAGAAGAAAAAGAATAAAAAAAAGAAAAGAAAGGTAAAGGTTCTCCTATGGTCAATAAACAGCGAGGCATCAGAGTTTCTCAAGGGATGCGTCGCCACAAGTGCAGCGTCTACCCATTATTATTTTCTGTCTTTTTCCTGTCTGCAGCTGTATCTGTTTCCCTATCAGAGTGGCTTTTTTCTACAGAATTTTTGCCAGGGACAACCCCCTTGTTGCCCTGGATTCTTTTACAGGCGCTAAATAATGATGTGTAACACACGGGGCCTCGGTTTATCGTCTCATCCGAAAGACTAGCACCCAGACCACCACTCATGGTTTAATGGATGGGGGAAAAGTTTGGGCCCAAATGGGAATCGAACCACCGCAAACTTCCGACCCGGACTTTTCGCTTTCTAGGCAGGCACGTTACCTCTAGACCACCGATCCATCTTTATAAAGATATAGTTGTGACAGTCATTACAAAAAATGTCTGGAAGGATTTTTTTACAGAAAAATGGAAGGAATTTAAAAAAAATTCTAATATGGAAATGAAGAAATCTGCTGATGTCTACGCATTGAAGGACACTTCGCACACATGGATTCATCAGGCAACCTTGCACACACATTTCTTTTTTTAATTTACTGTTTTATATCGAGGATAATGGAAAAAGCACTCGTGTGCTCTTTTACATCCAGTCCCCGTGTGTATGCAGTTTTATCAATTTTGTCATCTGTTTCAATCGGCACACAATAGTCTACTCCTACAAAAAGCGGTTTATGATTTGACGTGTGCGCAAGATGTTCTGCGTGCGTTCGCACACGGGGCCTCGGTTTAGAGTCTTATCTGAAGGATTTTTGGGATAGTGAAGTCGGCATTGATGTTAACTCCAGGAGAAAAAAATCCCCTCGAACGGGAATCGAACCCGTGTGGTCGAACTGCGAGCACAATGTTCTGACCACTAGGCTATCCCGTCCCCACACAAGGCTCAAGGTGCAAGATTTGATTCCTTTTACCCTTCGTGTGGTATGTGTGGGACGGGATAACCTAGTGGTTAGAACATTGTGCTCGCAATCTAACAACCCGGGTTCAAATCCCGTTCAAGGGGGTATTTTCCCCTGGAGTTAACATCAGTGCAGATTCCACTCTCCCCAAAAGTTTTTTGGATGAGTCTATAAGCCGAGGCCCGTGTGCAAACACGCGCAGAACATCTTGAGCACACGCTAAATGTTGTTCCGCTTTTCGAAAGAGTAAGCCATTGTGTGCTGGTGGGAACAGATGACAAATTGACAAAACTGCATACACACTGGATTTTTTTTTTAATGCACATGAATGCTTATTCCATTATCCTCGATATGAAAAGAATAAATATAAAATGAAATTAATAAATATTTGAACTGGAAGACTAACCCCACTGCAATTCGTCCGTAAACTGGTGTTAACATCGACATGAACATTTTATTAACCTGCATTGAAACAATCATGAAGAATCAAGTCTATGATATGAAATGTAATAATTACATTTGGAGGAGAGAAAGCTTCTCTCTTCCTACCCTCACACACACACACACGCATTCACACACGTACGCACGCACGCATTCACGCACACACACACACCACACACACACACACACACACACACACACACACACACACACACACACACACACACACACACACACACGCACGCACGCAGGCACACAAACACACAGACACACACAAACACACAGACACACATTTTAAATATAATATTTAAGCTGCATTTAAACTCCTGGAAAACCAAGTATTCCCAAAACGTGGTATGTGCTTGTTCTCATCCTTTATCTTGTGAACACATTCTTTTTGATTGCCCTATCTTGACATCATTATACAAAAAGTCTGGTATCATAGATCTGAAAAGGCAATATGTGGGTTTACTCACTCGTAGACCAGAAATTGTTGATATTGCTGAAGTTATTTCTCGGTCTGCTATTAATGTTCTGTTATAGGTTTTCTTTTGAAATTATTTGTTTTATTGTTGGGTTTGTTTTAGCTACTTTTAATGTTTGTTTAAGTCTAATATCACCTAGAGTGAACAGACTTTAAATGAAAAAACAAACGTACAAACAAACAAACAAACAAACACACACACACAACACACACACACACACACACACACACACACACACACACACACACACACACACACACACACACACACACACACACACACGAATCAACAGACCTGAACACTGTCTACCAGATGCCACCAGTCACGAATCCTCCTGACAGACAAAAAGAATAACGGGGTAAACAATTAATGAAAAGAGGGGTAAAAATGAAAAGAGGGTAAAATAAAAAGAGGGGTAAAAATGAAAAGAGGGTAGTAATGAAAATACGTAAAAATGAAAAGAGGGGTAAAATGAAAGAATAAAGGGGTAAACAAAATGAAAAGAGGGGTAAAAATGAAAAGAGAGGTAAAAATGAACAGAGAGGTAAAAATGAAAAAAGGGGTAAAAATTGAAAAGAGGGGTAAAAAGAAAGGAGGGGTAAAATGAAATGAGAGGTAAAGGGTAAAAATGAAAAGAGGGGTAAAATGAAATGAGAGGTAAAAGGGTAAAAATGAAAAGAGGGGTAAAATGAAAATGAAAAGCAGGGTAAAATGAAAAGACGGGTAAAAGGGTAAAAATGAAAAGAGGGGTACACTACACTACAATACAGTGCAATACGTCACAATGCAATACGGTACAATACAGCACGATAGTAAACTACAGTACAGTACAGCGTAATACAGTACAATGCAATACAGTACACCACAACACAATACACACAAAACGTTACAATACCACACAGTGAACTACAGTACGATACAGCGCGATACAGTACTTGCAATACAGTACACAATACACACAACACAAAACAACACAATACAACACAAAACAACACAACACAATACTAAACAGCGTAAACCTTACCTGGGCAAACGACTTGCTCCAAGTCCAAAGCGACCCAGGGCTGGGTCCTACGAAAGAAAACAAACAACAACAACAAACAACAGCAACACACAGAGAGACATTTAGTATAAAGCTGAATATAATAAACTTTGTTAATGATCCCCTCAGCTTGAGACCACGAGGAAGTGAGAATCAGAATCGGTCAAGCCATCGGGCCCTTTGAAGATCTCCTGACCACAGTCAAAAAACGCAAACTGAAGTGGTATGGGCACGTCGCAAGATCAACAGGGCTTGCCAAGACGATTCTGCAGGGAACCGTGCAAGGCGGGAGAAGGAGAGGCAGGCAGAGAAAGAGATGGGAGGACAGCATCCGAGAGTGGACGGGCCTCAGGCTGAGTGACACCCTGAGAAAGGTCGAGGACAGAGGGAAATGGAGAGAGCTGGTTGCGAGGTCTTCCGTGGCGCCCCTACGGTCTAAACGGACAACGGGATAGAAGAAGAAGAATGCAAAGAAGAAGCTTGAGGATTTGTCTGTTCATGACGTCGCTTGGATGGCTGATCAGGTTGAGGGTACGGTAGTTCTGGCATAGCTGTAAGTTGTCTTTCCTCGGGAGAGTGATAATCAGGGACTGTGTCTTCTTTTTGCATTCTTCTTCTTCTTTGCATTCTTCTTTCTTTGATTCTTCTTCTTCTTTTTCATTCTTCGTTTTTTGTCATTTTATTCTTCTTTGCATTCTCTTCCTTTTGCATTCTTCTTTGCATTCTTCTTGCATTCTTCTTCTTTCTTCTTCTTTTGCATTCTTCTTCTTCTTTGCATTCTTTTTGCTTCTTCTTTTCATTGCTTCTTCTTTGCTTCTTTTTGCATTCTTTTCTTCTTGCATTTCTTTTTGCATTCTTTCTTTTTGCATTCTTCTTTTTGCATTCTTCTTCTTCTTTGCTCATTTCTTTTGCTTCTTCTTTTGCAGTTTCTTCTCCTTGCTTCTTCTCTTTGCATCATTCTCGTTTTCGTTCCTATTCTTCTTCTAGTTCTCATTGTTGTTTGTTGTTATTGTTGGTGTTCTTGCTGTTCTTTTCTTGTTCTGTTGTTCTTCTTCTCTGCATGCTTCTCCTTCTTTGCATTCTTCTCTTTGATCCTCATCATGAACGATGAAGTTACACGATAGTTAATATATTTTGCGTATGTAATATTCTTAATCACCAAAGTAGCCATGTTCTTTTGCAAAGAATTCTTTAGGCACAACACATCAGTGCCTGTGGTATCAATTTCGAGCAATGTTGTTTTGTTGGGTTTTTTTTTTTTTTTTTTGGGGGGGGGGAAGGGGCGTTGATCGGCGGAGGGGGTGGGTGTGCGTGGGGGCAGGGGAGGGGGAGAGAGAAATTTATTGTGCAAAGGGGGAATTTTTAACATAACAATAAAATGCTGTTCAACTCTTTTTTTCAACATTTTGACGAAGAAAAATAATTTGTAGGCAAAATACATTCGTTGATAAATATGGATGGACAAGAAAGTGGCTGCAACATGATGAAAGAAAAAAGGAAAACGTTAGGTAGGTGTCCCATAACCTGCGTGGTTAGGGAAGCGAGGCGTCAGAGACCTCAGCTTCTCTAGGGGCCAGCATTTGAGGGCGGCGCCCA
Source organism: Stramonita haemastoma (assembly GCA_030674155.1). Lineage (NCBI taxonomy): Eukaryota > Metazoa > Mollusca > Gastropoda > Neogastropoda > Muricidae > Stramonita > Stramonita haemastoma. Next base: position 46,241,520 of record CM060337.1, read on the forward strand.
TCTCCTCTCCCTCGCTGCTTTACCGTCCCTGACCCTAAAGAGGGCAGGTACCCATTTACAGCTGAGGTGAACTGGGGGACTATACTGAAACCAAGCGCACAAACGGTCACCCATCCAACTGGTAACCACGCTCGATGCTGCTTAACTTGACTTGGGGAAAAGCGAGTGCTCTAACTACTGTGCTATCCCGTCCCCCATGATTTATTTATTTATTTATTTTTATATATTTACTTATTTATTATTTATTTATTTATTTCATTCATTCATTCATTTTTTCATTCTTTATATCAATGAAAATGCATGGAATATGCACTCGTGTGTTTTTTTACAACCAGTCCCCGTGTGTATGCAGTTTTATCAATCTTGTCATCTGTTCCCACCGGCACACAATAGCCTACTCATACGAAAAGCGGAACAGGATTTAACCTGTGCGCAAGAAGTTCTGCGTGAATTCGCACACGGGGCCTCGGTTAACAGTCTCATCCGAAGGACTTTTGGGGAGAGTGGAGTCAGCACCGATGTTAACTCCAAGGGAGAAATCCCCTCCAACGGGAATCGAACCTGTGATGAAAGAAGAAGAGAGAAGTCCCACTTACGAACAGGCCAACCAGCTTGCTGAGAAGTTGTCGGACACTTATTGGCAACCTCCTGGCGTAATAGAGCGAGCCCACGCACGCATCCAGAACATCATCCTTCCTGCAAGAGAAGAGACATAGGCCTACTGCTCGTGAATATGCGTTTTCCATGAAGTCGGAGTATGGCTGCCTGTATCGCACGCTGTCTTTGAAAAAAAAGAAGATTTTTTAAAAAAATAATAAATAAGCCATACGTGCACAAACTTCTCTTTCAGAGCGCAGTGTGTATTGATTTTCACAGTAATATCCAAACCAATCTAATCTTGTTTGTTTGGTTTTTTTGTAGCCCTGCCAAATACAGAAGCCATTGTGAGGCTTTTCCCTGTAACTGTTTAAAAATCTCAGACGAAAACTCTGCATTCACATACAGATTGAAACAGGGGGGGCAACTTTCTCTACTGTTGTACCTGACATCAACGTCCCGCTACACTAACAGTTGGACAATTATTATGGACACCTGTGGAAAGTATACACGACGGTTAAAGTTCACATAAGTACATGTAGAGAGAGAGAGAGAAGAGAAGACACACACACACACACACACACACACAGAACAGACAGACAGACAGACAAAGACACAGATATGTAGTGTGTGTGTGTGTTATTTATATATTAATATAATATACATATATGTATATATATATAGATGATATATATAGAGATGACATATAGAAGAAAAGATAGAAGAAATGATAGAGAGATAGGAGAGAGAAGCAGGACAGACAGAAGAAGAGAGAGAGAGAGAAGACAGAGAGAGAGAAGAGAGAGAGAAAAAGAGAGAGAGAGAGGAGAGAGAGAGAGAAGAGAAGAGAGAAGAAGAAGAACAGAAGGAGACAGACAGACAGACAGACAGACAGACAGACAGCAGACACAGACAAACAAACAGAAGCCAGACAAAGCAGAGAGAGAGAGAGCTTCGGGATTCTTTGGTACGGAAGAAAAAGGCAAGAGTACCCCCCCCCTCCCCCTTGCCATCCCCTCAACAAAAACGAGAAGAAAAGAACAGAAATGCAAAACAGCTTACACATAACGGTCAAGTTCTTCCGAGTCATCAGCTAACGCAGCGGTTACACCCAAACAACAGAAGGCTTCGAAGGCTCGGGGCGGATGGAACTTGACCACCTAGAGAGGAAAACAAAGAAACGATTTATTTTTATACCACTTTAAGTCACGGCAGATTTCACTGCGTGACATTCGGGCTGCTCTCAGCTCCCCGGAGAGAGCACGTTGCCACAAGTGCAGCGCCTACACATTATTTTTTTTTATTTTTTTTCCTGTCTGCAACTGTATTCATTGTTTCCCTACCAGAGTGCTTTTTTTTCTACAGAATTTTGCCAGGGACAACCCTCTTGTTGCCGTGGGTTCTTTTACGTGCGTTACATAATGATGTGTAACACACGGGACCTCGGTTTATTGTCTCATCTGAAAGACTAGTACCCAGATCACCACGCATGGTGTAATAGATAGGAAAAACAGTTTTGGGACCAAACGGGGTCCGAACCACTGCACACTCCGACCCGGACGTTTCGCTTTCTAGGCAGGTGCGTTGCCTCAAGACCGCCAATCCCCGATTAAAGTTTTCTTTGCACCAGAACCAGAATTATAATCCCTTGATGAACTCCGCCCATGGGGATGCTTGGATCCCCTGTCAGTTAAACAGTATTTCCACCTTCTGGAGATTCTGTGCTAGGAATTCCCTCTTTTCTATCCCTCTCTTTGTTTTTGACTTGTTCCTTTTTCTTCCTGTCACCCCCTATCTTGTCTATTTTCTCCCTCTTTGGTCCAACCTCCTGTCTTTTTCTCCAGAAAGACTTGAAAGAAAACATTATATCTCTCCTCGGATGTGCTGGGCCTGACTTGTCAGGCGCTAAACGGTAGGGCAAGGTGGATCGGTGGTCTAGGAGGTAACGCGCCTTGCCTAAAAAGTGAAAAGTCCGGGTCGGAGTGTGCGGTAGTTTGAATCCTGTTTGGGCCCAAAACTTTTCCCCCATCCATTAGACCATGAGTGGTGGTCTGGGTGCTAGTCTTTCGGATGAGACGATAAACCGAGATCCTGTGTTACACATCATTATTTAGCGCACGTAAAAGGACCCACGGCAACAAGGGGGTTGTCCCTGGCAAAACTCTGTATAAAAAAGCCACTCTGATAGGGAAACAAATACAGATGCAGACCAAAAAATTGGGTATGCACTGCACTTGTGGCGACGCGCTCACCCCGGGGAGAGCAGCCCGAATTTCACGCAGAGAAATCTGCTGTGACATAAAGTGGTATAAAAAAAAATATATGATAAAAATAAGGCGTTTTCGCTCATGGGACGGACAATGATAGTTGCTGTCTGAGCGTTCGACGAAGAAGAGCTGAATGACTGAAGTCTTTTGTTACAGAACCATTTAGTTATATATAAACTCAATATGGACGCTTCATAAATTCTATCTTTTGTTATAATACCATTTCGTTATATTATGATCAGCTCAATCGTATGTAACAACACCATTTAGCTTCACAATGAAATCTCTTTTTTTTTCTCGCAGTAGCATTCAGTCACGTAATGAATGGGGAACGGGATAGCCTAGTGGTTAGAACATTGTGCTCGCAATCTGGCGACTCGGGTTCTAATCCTGTTCAAGGGGATTTTTTCCCTGGAGTTAACATCAGTGCTGACTCAACCGCTTCCAAAAGTCCTTCGGATGAGACAATAAGCCAGGCCCCGTTGCGAACGCACTAGAACATCTTGCGCTCACGTTAAAATCCGTTCCACTTTTCAATAGTGTAGGCCATTGTGTGCCGGTGGGAACAGATGACAAGATTTACAAAACCGCATACACACGGGGACTGGATGTAAAAAAGCACATGAGTGCTTATTCCATTATCCTCGAATAAATGAAAAGGATCAAAAATAAAAATGAATAAATACGCACACACACACATATCCCACTCCCTCCCCCACCACACCTCTCCTCTCCCCCCCTCTCTCACCCTCCCTCTCCACCCCTCCCACACACACACAACACAACACACACACACACACACCCACACACACACACACACACAACCCCAAACACCAACCTCCCCTCCCCCATCTACATTCCTTCCTCCCCCCACCCCCTCCCCCTTAAACCCCGCCTACTTTTCTTCCCAAACAAGAATCTCAGCTTGACCTGACCTTGTGACCTTGTCGTTCCAGCGCGGCCTTGGCCTTGAGGACAGCACGTGCGCAGGCAGGGTGCACAGCAATTTCCTCCAGACTGGTGTAGTACCCCACACACAGGGGGCCCTTCTTCTGAAACAGCTGTAGCAGGAGCACCGTAGAGGCAAGTCACACAGACAGACAGAAAGACAAGGAGAAGAGACGATTTTTCAGACAAAAAACAGAAAAGAAAACAAGAACAGACAGAGAGTAATCACAGACAGACAGACAGACAGACAGACAGACAGACAGACAGACAGACAGACAGAACAGAAAGACAGAGAACAGACAGACAGACAGACAGACAGACAGAAGACAGACAGACAGAGAAACAGACAGACAGACAGACAGAAAAAGACAGAGAAGAAGAGAAACAGACAAACAAAAGAAGAAAGACAAAAGAAGAAAGGAGAGATGATCAGACAAAAAACAGACAGACAAAAAAAGACAGAAGAGACAGACAGAAGACAAGAAGACAGACAAGATAGAACAGAAAACAGCAGACAGACAGAGAAAGAAAGAAGAAATCAGACAGACAGACATACAGACAGAAAAAGGCGAGAAAGAAGATAATTAATAATCAAATAAACAACAAACAGACAGGGGAAAAAATGACCACAAAAGAAGATAGACATTAGGCAGACAGACAGACAAACAGACAGTCCGAAAAAGCCCCCACCCCCCCCAAAAAAAAAATAGACATTTGGGCAGACAGGCAGACAAACAGACAGACAAAAAATACCAAAAAAGATAGACATTTAGGCAGACAGGCAGACAAACAGACAGAGAGAAAAGAAAAAAGATGGACATTTAGCAGACTAAGACCAGACAGACAGACAGACAGACAGACAGACAGACAGACAACAGAAGAAGAGCGACAGAAGCAAGAAAAGACAGCAGTAATGTAATATGCTGTGTATGTATGTGCATGCATTTTTTTCCTTATTTTTTGTGCTAGTCAATTTTTCACGTTCATATGTAACCTATTTAAATTGATATGATTGTACAGGGCGGTGAGCCCATGTTTTGGGGGATTCGCGCTATATAAGCCTCCATTTTTTTTTATTTTTAATTATTTTTTGTGTTCCTCTCACCTGTTGTCTGAAGGGGAGGGGAGGCACGGTGGGCACCAGCTCATGCATCCTGGGGGAGAGGAGCTCTCTGCACACCTCCACCAGACTCTCCAGGTCCCTCGCCATCGGCCCCAAAGAAGTGCGCACTGAAAAACCCCCGTGACCACAAGAGAAATATTGGTGAGGAGGAGGAGGGAGGAGGAGGAGGAAGAGGAGGAGGAGGAGGAGGAGGAGCAGAGGAGGAGGAGCAGGAGGAGGAGGAGGAAAATGAGGAGGGGGAGGAGGAAAATGAGGAGGAGGAGGAGGAGGAGGAAAATGAGGAGGACATAATAACAACAACAACAACAAAAAAATAATAATAATAATAATAATAATAATAATAATAATAATAATAATAATAATAATAATAAAAATAATAATAATAATAATAATAATAATAATAAAATAATAATAATAATAATAATAATAATAATGATGATAAAATAAAAAACAACAACAACAACAACAACACAACAACAACAACAATAATAATAATAATTTATAATAATAATAATAATAATAATAATAATAATAATAATAATAATAATAATATAATAATATAATAATAATAATAATAATAATAATAATAATAATAATGATAATAATGATAATAATGATAATAATAATAATAATAATGATAAAAATAATAATAATAATAATAATAATAATAATAATAATAATAATAATAATAATAATAATAATAATAATAATAATAATAATAATAATAATAATAATAGAAAGAAGAAGAAGAAGAAGAAGAAGAAGAAGAAGAAGAAGAAGAAGAAGAAGAAGAAGAAGAAGAAGAAAGAAGAACGTGTGTCTGTCTGTCTGTCTGTCTGTCTGTCTGTCTGTCTGTCTGTCTGTCTGTCTGTCTGTCTGTCTTGTGCGTGTGTGTGCGCGTGCGTGTGTGTGTGTGGTTACATTCGAATTTGCTTAAACTATCAATTGTTATTGATTGCTTGAGTGTTGTATAGGTCGAATGCAAGCGCTTTGATTTGTTTTTACAAGATACAGCGCTACATAAATTCCATGTATTATTATATTTTTTTTATTTATTTATTTTTTTTTAAGAAGAAGAATGCAAAGAATGTAGGAATGCAAAGAATGTTGGAATCAAAGAATGCAAAGAATGCAAAGAAGAAGAATGCAAAGAAGAAGAAGAAGAAAGAAGAAGAAGAAGAAGAAGAAGAAGAAGAAGAAGAAGAAGAAAGAAGAAGAAGAAGAAGAAGAAAGAAGAAGAAGAAGAAGAAGAAGAAGAAGAGAAAAGAAGAAGAAGAAGAAGAAGTGTGTCTGTGTCTGTGTCTGTGTCTGTCTGTCTGTCTGCTGTCTGTCTGTCTGTCTGTCTGTCTGTCTGTCTGTCTGTCTGTCTGTCTGTCTGTCTGGTGCGTGTGTGTGCGTGTGCGTGTGCGTGTGCGTGTGCGTTGCGTGTGTGTACATTCGAATTTGCTAAAACTATCAATTGTTATTGATTGCTTGTGTGTTGTATAGGTCGAATGCAAGCGCTTTGATTTGTTTTTAAACACGATATAGCGCTGTATAGATTCCATGTGTTATTATTATTTTAAAAAATGCAAGATCAAATGCAAGAAGAAGAAAAGAAAAGAGAAAGAAGAAGAAAATAGAAGAAGAAGAAGAAAGAAAAGAAAAAAGAGAAAACGAAGAAGAATGGGAATGATGAATGATGATATAACAATAATTATTCCTATCATTATTAACAGATATTGAATTAACAGAGCGCTAAAGCTTGTAAAGCAAACAAATCAAAGCATGCACACAGGTGCCGTGTTTAGACACCATCCCTGAGGAAAACTCGGGGAGTTGGAGCCTCAGGGCGGTTTAGGGCTGTATATATGGCAATGTTCTGGCGGCTCCTGCGACGGCACTGGAACCATGCGTATCGACGATTCCCTTTCCAATGAACCATTCGGTAGGGCTATAAACAATACGCTATTGTGATACTGATTATGATTCCAGCGACGTGGAGGGGGGGGGGCGGTCTTCTGCATGGGTAACAGCTTGCCCCCATACTTACTTACCCAGGCTTTGCGCTCTAGATCCTAGAGCACAACTCCCTAGTCTTCCGAGACTGACGGATGCCTACCTACATGTATCAGGAATGAAACAAACCACATCTTACCTATCGTCTGTCCAGTGTTCAGTGATCTCTGACCCTTGAACCTGCAGTGATAATACAGTATCAGTATCAAAGCACATCGAACCACAGTTGCTTATTCAGTTATTTATCTATTTCTTTGTTTGTTTGTTTATTTGTTTATTTATTCATCTATTTATTTGTTTATTTATTCTTTTTACTTTTTTTTTAGTTTTTTTTATTCTTTTATTTCGAGGATAATGGAATAAGTACTTATGTGCTTTTTTACATCCAGTCCCCGTGTGTATACAGTTTTGTCCATGTTGTCCTCCATTCCCACCGGCACACGATGCCTACTCTTCCGAAAAAACGGAACGGGTTTTAACATGTGCGCAAGATGTTTTGCGTGCGTTCGCACACGGACCTCGGTTTATAGTCTCATCCAAGGACTTTTGAGGGAGTGGAGTCGGCACTGATGTTAACTCCAGAGGAAAAATCTTCGTGAACGAGATTCGAACCCGGGTCAGCAGATCACGAGCGCATCACTCTGACCACCAGAAAACATCAAACCACTTTGATAGCACAGTGTAGTATTGAAACACATCGAACCACATTGATAACACAGCATCAGTATCGAAAACACATCGAACCACTTGATAACACAGTATCAGTATTAACACATAAACACATTCGATAACACATATCAGTATAAAACACAATATCAGTATAAACACATCAACCACATGAAACACATATCATATAAAACACATCAAACCAACATGAAACACATCAAACATAATTCAAACACATCAAACCATTGTACTTGTACTGTCTGTCATTCCCTCCAGAGAGTGAGAACCTTACAATTTGTCCCCAGTAGTTTTGGCGTTCTTTGGCGAGAGTTCCGAGGTTCACTAATGATCAGAATTTTTTTGCGCATGTGACCTTTCTTTTCCTCCACCATTTAGGTAGCCGTATTCAGACTTCGGGAATGGTGGACAAACACAACGCCTGTGTGCATGCGGTTTCTAAAAATAATGACCACCCGTTCCTACCAGAACACAATGGCCTCTCTCTTCTGAAAGGTGGAACCGGAGTTTAATGTGTGGGCAAAATGTTCTGCGTAGATTCTCCTCTGGGTCTTAGTTTACAGCCTCATCCAAAGGACTTTGACATTTAATTCGATTTTCTTCAAACTGGCAAGAAAGGGCAAGGCTGGGAATCGAACCCAGAACCTCAATGTTTACCTGCTAGGCAGGTGAACGTCTTAACCATCCTGCCAACTTCCTTTTTTCCCAATAGCATGTCGGAAAGATGTCTTTGCTTTTGTCGATTTTGTCTTTATTGCCACAAAGAAATGTTCTGTCTGCTCTTAGCACCACACAAAAACTCCCACACTCACGTCAATTTATTCTTACATCACACAAAACACACACACACCACACCACCCACACACACACACACACACACCACACACCACACACCCCACCACCCCTACACAACACACCCACCACACACACACAACACACACACACACACACACACACACACACACACACCACACACACAAACACCCCCACCCACCCACCACACACCACACCACACACACACCACCACCCACCCACCCACTCACCCTACACACACACACACCACCATCCCCACCCCCACCACCCACCCCCACCCTACACACAAACCACACACACACACACACCCACCCCACCCCACCCCACCCCACCCCCACCCTACACACACACACACACATCCCCCTATCAGTCCCTAACTCCACACAGAAACCTCACACACTCACGGAATCCTATCCACAGTGGTTTTCAAACCATAGGTCCCGCACATCTGACATGGGGATGCGAACGCTACCCCCAAGGTCAGACCCGATCCCGAGAACCGAACCCCCGGCCCCTAGCAAAGCTCCCTCGCCACCAGACGACCCCCCGGCCACGGAGCACATTGTGAGGTTACCTGTTCTGCGTGGATAGGGTTGGAGCAGCATACCTGTTGATTTAGAGCAGACACACATACCTGTTGATTTAGAGCAGACACACATACCTGTTGATTTAGAGCAGACACACATACCTGTTGATTTAGAGAGACACACATACCTGTTGATTTAGAGCAGACACACATACCTGTTGATGTACAGACACATACTTGATGTAATACACATACCTGTTGATTAGAGTAACCACATACCTGTTGATTTAGAGTAACACACATACCTGTTGATTTAGAGTAGAACCATCCTGTTGATGTAACACACATACCTGTTGATTAGAGTAACCACATACCTGTGATGTAATAGACACATACCTGTTGATGTAACACATACCTGTTGATGAATCACATACCTGTTATGTATAAGTTATGACACACATACCTGTTGATTAAATGTTAGTATGCACATACTGTTATGTATGCACACATACTGTTGATGTATACACATACCTGTTGATGTATATACACATACCTGTTATGTATATACACATACCTGTTATGTATACACATACTGTATGTATACACATACCTGTTGATGTATATACACATACCTGTTGATGTATATACACATACCTGTTGATGTATGCACACATACTGTTGATGTATATACACATACCTGTTGATGTATACACACATACCTGTTGATGTATGCACACATACCTGTTGTGTATGCACACATACCTGTTGACACACAGTGGTCACCTTGGCTCACGCCAAAAGTAGTGTCAGTTATTACTGTCAGCTTATTGCCAAGGCTTACACTAAAATGTTGTTATGTTTCAAAATTAATGTTGTGTTGAGGTTGCCTTTAGCCATGACAAGCTCTGAACATAACACAACCTGCACTCTCCTTTAGAAGAGAAAAATCCTACATAGCGATGTTCTTGAAAACAGTCGTACACGCAAACTTCTCATTCAGTGTGCAATTTTAATCTCACAGTGATTCCCAGATATTTTTGCTTTTATTTTTATTTATTTTTGTTTTATCAAGGATAATGGAATAAGCACTCAGTGTGCTTTTTTACATCCAGTCCCCGTGTGTAAAGCAGTTTTGTAAATCTTGTCATCTGTTCCCACCGCACACATTGGCCTAGTCTTACGAAAAGCGGAACAGGTAGGGTGAGTGAGTCAGAGTGCACATTCTAGGTGACTGACAGGGTTTAAGCTGGGGAAACCCCAACAACAACTACTACAACAACAACAACACAACAGCAGCAGCAGCAGCAGCAGCAGCAGCAGTAGCAGCAACGGCAACACCAGACACAAACGGAATTCAGAAAGACACCCTAGAAAGAAGACCACAGGAAGGCTTATGCAATAGACCACAAGAAGCTTACGTCAACAGACCACAAGAAGCTTACGTCAATAGACCACAAGAAGCTTACGTTAACAGACCACAAGAAGCTTACGTCAATAGACCACAAGAAACTTACGTCAATAGACCACAGGAAGCTTACGTCAATAGACCACAAGACGCTTACGTCAATAGACCACAAGAAGCTTACGTCAATAGACCACTAGTTGCTTACGTCAACAGACCACAAGTTGCTTACGTCAATAGACAAGTTGCTTACGTCAGTAGACCACATGAGGCTTACGTCAATAGACCACAAGAAGCTTACGTCAGTAGACCACAAGAAGTTACGTCAATAGACCACAAGAAGCTTACGTCAATAGACCACAAGACGCTTACATCAATTGACCACAAGAAGCTTACGTCAATAGACCATTAAAAGCTTACATCAATAGACCACAAGAAGCTTACGTCAATAGACCATTGAAAGCTTACATCAATAGACCACAAGAAGCTTACGTCAATAGACCATAAAAGCTTACGTCAATAGACCACAAGAAGCTTACGTCAATAGACCATTAAAAACTTACATCAATAGACCACATGAAGCTTACCTCAATAAACCATAAAAAGCTTACGTCAATAGACCACAAGAAGCTTACGTCAATAGACCACAAATAGCTTCCGTCAATAGACCACAAGAAGCTGACATCAATAGACCATAAAAAGCTTACGTCATTAGACCTTGTGGAATGTTGGTGAGGACAAATGGAACTGCTCCCAGACTCTTGAAAAGCTAGAAATGATCAAAGGCAAACATAGTCACGATCATTGACAAACACAGTCACGATCATTGACAAACACAGTCACGATCATTCACAAACACAGTCACGATCATTGACAAACACGGTCGTGATCATTCACAAACACAGTCACGATCATTCACAAACATAGTCACGATCATTCACAAACACAGTCACGATCATTCACAAACACAGTCACGATCATTCACAACCATAGTCACGATCATTCACATAGTCACGATCATTCACAAACACAGTCACGATCATTCACAAACATAGTCATGATCATTCACTCACATAGTCACAATCATTCACAAACATAGTCACAATCATTCACAAACATAGTCACGATCATTCACAAACGTAGTCACGATCATTCACAACCATAGTCACGATCATTCACATAGTCACGATTATTCACAGTCATGGTCATTTACAAACATAATCACGATCATTTACATAGTAGCGATCATCCACAAACATAGTCATAATCATTCACAAACACAGTCGCGATCATTCGCATGGTCATGGTCATTCACAAACATAGTCATGATCTTTTACAAACGTAGTCACGATCATTATTTTATAGTCACGATTATCCACAAACATAGT
>CM060337.1:46263265-46265765 GCA_030674155.1 Stramonita haemastoma
CACACACACACACAAACACACACACACACCACACCAACACACACACACACACACACACACACACACACACACACACACACACACACACACACACACACACACACACACACACACACACACACCACACACAACACACACAACACACACACACACACACACACACACACACACCACCACACACAACACACACACACCACACACAAACAAACAAACACACACACACACACACACATCACACACACACACACACATCTACCTTTTGAACCAGGCCAGACTGAATGTTGTCCAGAGAATCGAACACTCCGCCCACCAGATGCTGACCCTGGCTGTGTAAGTGGGCCCACATTGTCCTGTCTCTCTTCTGATGCCACGTCCTCTTCACCTTGTAAATTTTTTTTTTAAACCTGCTGAAAATGTACGTACTCAGAAAACTGTATAGAAAAGTGTATGGAGCATTACTGAACAAAACACGTACAGGTATATTATGTCTGTGAAAGCATACAACTTAAACACATATTTCAAGATGCATCTTTAAATCATATTTTACAAATGTCTTATGTAAAATAAATAAATAAATAAGGTAAAAGGTACCTTACCTTTTTACAAATGTCTTATCTATTCTTTTCAAAAGAGCAGAAAAAAAAATATGAAAGAAAAAACAAATGTTTCCAATCATAACCAGCCGTTATGGCGCAGTGGTTAACACCTTGGATTTCGAACTGGAAGGTCGCGGGTTTGAATCCCATAAGAGTTATAGGAAATGTTTTCGGACTCCGACGGACTCCAACCCAGAGTGAATGTGCTGTGGGTTCAGTGAGGAGACTGGGACCACACAGTTGAGCTTCATCCACTTTACGGATGCAAGTTTGAGAGTGTTGCCCAAAGGACCTGACCAACACTGCAGGTGTCTGTAGCTCTCGGACCCGGCTGACGCCAGGATATAGTACGATAGTAAGCAGCATCCAAGAGTCAGTCAGTAACTCTCCAATCGTTGGTCTAGGGTAATGCGCCTGCCTAGAAAGCAAAAAGTCCGAGTCGGAGTATGCGGTGGTTTGAATCCCGTTTGGGCCCCAAACCTTTTCCCCCCATTGATTAGACTATGGGTGCTAGTCTTCCGGATGAGACGATAAGCCATGCTCGTAGGCACCAAACACAAACTCTCCTCCATTCCAACAACTTCAATAGAATTCGGCAATACGTCAGTTCCGCTATCCACTTCTGTGAAGTATCTAGGAGTCGTTGTCGACAACACTCTCTCCATGCAAAAATTCATTACCCAAACCTGTCAGTCATGCTACTATCAACTACGGCGTATTAGTGCAATTCGAAAGTACCTGTCCACTGATGCAACATCCAAACTTGTCACTTCTCTTATTCTCTCACGTCTGGACTATTGCAATTCTCTTTTGGCTGGTCTGCCAGCATCATCCATCCACTCCCTTCAACGTATACAAAACTCTGCAGCTCGTCTGGTCCTCAGAAAGAAAAAATCTGAGCACATTACCCCTCTCTTGCAATCTCTCCATTGGCTGCCCGTACCACAGAGAGTAAACTACAAGATCAATACCCTCTGTTACAAATGTCTCCACAATACTGCACCCTCCTACCTCTGTGAATGTCTTCACTTGTACACACCTTCTCGCTCCCTCCGCTCGTCGGCAGATACTTTGTCTTTAAGAATACCCAGATTCAACCTATCTACCGTTGGCTGCCGCTCTTTCTCTGTTTCTGGTCCATCGATGTGGAACGACCTTCCTCTCTCCCTCCGGCAAAAGCCTACTTATGACACTTTTAAATCCAACCTCAAGACACACTTATTTCAAACCTAAGTTTTTCTCCTTCCGCTTCCATCTCTTACCTGTCCCTGCCTTCAACATCCACCTGCCAAAGTGCTTAACGTTGGAAGGTGTGTGTGGCGTGCGGGCGTGCTGCGTGCATGCGTGCGTGCGTGTGTGTGTATATTTGAATTTGTTAAAACTGTAAATTGCTGTTGACTACGTGTTGTGTAGGTCGAATGAAAGCGCTTTGATTTGTTTTTTTACAAGAGATAGCGCTATACAAATTCCATGTATTATTATTATTATTATTATTATTATTATTATTATTATTATTATTATTATTATAAACCGAGGTCCCGTGTGTTAGTTACACATTATCATTTAGTGCATGTAAAAGAACCCACGGCAACAAGAGAGTTGTCCCCGGCAAAATTTTGAAGAAAAAAAGCCACTCTGATAGGGAAACAAATACAGTTGCAGACAAGAAAAAAAAATAAATGAAGGAGGGCGCTGTACTTGTGGCGACGCGCTCTCCCCAGGGAAAGCACCCCGAGAATTTCACGCAGAGAAATCTGCTGCTGACATAATGAGATATTAAATTTTTTTTTTAAATCAATAAAATCAGTCACTCAATCAGTGTTTTAATCTTCACACCTGCTATTTTTGTTGTTGTTGTTGTTGTTGTTGTTGTTGTTGTTGTTGTTGTTGTTGTTGTTGTTACC
>CM060337.1:46270765-46273265 GCA_030674155.1 Stramonita haemastoma
ATATTCTTCCCCTACACCAAAGACTAAAATATAACAAAGGCATCATGATGTTTAAGATAATGACAGGAAATGTCCCCACACCCTTAAAAGATAAATTCCCAATAAATCATTCCAGAAATATGGAAAAGCCAAGTGTCCCAATCCCAAGAATAGACTTGTTCAAATCCAGTTTACTGTACTCAGGCCCTACGCTGTGGAACTCCCTTCCTGATTCAATTAAACAACACCAATCATTAACAACCTTCAAAATTCATCTTCTAAACCACTTCATGCATCAAAAACAGCAAACCACACTCCCCCCTCTCACCCCCCCTCTCTACCACTGTGTGTGTTGTGTGTGTGTGTGTGTGTGTGTGTGTGTTGTTGTGTTTTTGTGTGTGTGTTGTGGTGTATGTTTCATGTTTTTATGTAGTGATTTGTGCTGTTTTAAGACTTCTTTGTCATGGATAATGTTTATCAGTAGCTCTTAAATCATGAGAGAGTAGTGACAAGCATTCTATGTAGTTGAAGATATACGCAGTATAACCTGATTTGAATGACTATGTAGCTCTTACTCCTTCTCTTTCTGTCTCTCTCTCTCTCTCTCTCTCTCTCTCTCTCTCTCTCTCTCTCTCTCTCTCTCTCTCCTCTCTCTCTCTCTCTCTCTCTCTCTCTCTCTCTCTCTCTCTCTCCCCTCTCCTCTCTCTCTCTCTCTCCTCTCTCTCTCTCTCTCTCTCTCTCTCTCTCTCTCTCTCTCTCTCTCTCCTCACTGAATGTCTCACCTATTGTCTAAACATGTTGACCACAAAAAAAAGTTTACCATCCATAAAAAAACCAAAAAAACCCAACCCCCTCCCAAAAACAACAACAACAACAACAACAAAACCACACTGAATAACTTTGTCCATCATGATATATAATTAGAAAAGAAATTTTTTATGATTGTAATCATAAATTTGATAAAGATATTAGGGTATATATGTCCCAAAATATGTACCTTACAGCGGATAGAATCATCTTGTGTTCCGTTATGATTTTATTCAGATTGCAAGGCATGTATACATATATACTATCAACAACCAGGCTGGACATTCATGCATACACACTGAGTGCATTTTTTGCGCCTGATCTTGGAATCAAGACCTAAATGAAGGACAGTATCTTACTAGAAACTCTCCTTTCTCATGAGTTAGCACCCTTTTTTTATGTCAATGGCGTTATGCACACAACAGCTAAGTCTGCATTGAAGAACAAGCTGCTGGCTGCACATGGAACACGTCGTCTGGACCCTGCAGACGTTGTTATCCTGGATGCCTGTGCTGTACTGTGCACGGTGTCTGGCCTGGTCAGGCCAGCCTGCAAAAGTGTAAGATTTTTTTTAATGCAGTTGCTGTTATCATTCTTCGTTATGCTGAAACAACTTCACAAGTTCTGCATGTGGTGTTTGACAGCTAACTTGAAGTGAGTACCAAGTCCTGTTGTCCTGCTGGGTGACAGAAAGGATTCAGCCAGTTGTACACCCTCAGTGAGAGCACATCTCTTTAAAGCAAACATTAGTCTTGAATGGGACAGCCTGTTAACAAGCAGCCAGTCATCAAAATGATTGCAGAGGAACTGAGTGTCATGGAACCACTGAAGGGAAAGCAGATGATCACGACTGGGCCAGGTCTGCAGCAAGTGTGCTAGGTGTTGGTCCACTGCAGACAGCTGTCCACCATGAGGAGGCTGATGTGTTGATGGCGCAGACTGTGCTTCAAGAAGTAAGAAATGGACACAAATCCATGCGTGATTTCTGATGACACTGATGTCTTGATTTGGACCCACCACTTACATTGCAGAACTGATGGGTTTCCTAAAGACCTTCTGACCATGGAGTCATGCAGTTTGGGCAAATCCATCATCAAAGTGAATGAAGTCATCAGAACACACACAAACATCATGACAAGCCTTCTCTGTACTCATGCACTCACTGGATCTTACACTGTGTCCTCCTTTTCTGGTGTTGGCAAGCTAACTGTCCTAAAGAAGCTTGCATCATTTGATGGATTCCTGACACTTGGGAATCTGACAGCAGAGAAGAGGGACATCATTATTATATCCATGCTTGGATTGTTTTTCCATGCTATACAACCATGAGCAAAGAACACATATGTGAACTATGTGTGCTGACATCTTCAGACAGAAGATTAAAAGAGAAACGACACATTACCCACAAATTGAATAGCCTGCCGCCAACCAAGACCAGCTTTGAAGCACACTGCTTACAAGCCCATTATCAGGTGGCCCTGCGCAAAGAAAGCAGCAGGACATCCAACAACTCCAGGCATTAGTCCTTTGAACTGTGGCTGGGAACTGTGTGAGTCCACACTCATTCCACAGCATGGATTGCAGGGACAATGACCAGCACCAGAGGAGGTCTTGAATCTCAACAGCTGCACCTGCAAGACTGGATGCAGTACAAACATGTGCACCTGCACCAAGTTAGCACTGACCTGCAGGGAATTCTGCAATTGCAAAAGGT
>CM060337.1:46280765-46287888 GCA_030674155.1 Stramonita haemastoma
ATATATATATATATATATATATATATATATATATATATATATATATATATAAAGTTAAAAGTTAGTTAAAGTCTGTCCCGAGCCTAAGGCTCATCAGGCCGGTGCTTGTCCCGGTTTCTGTGGCGTTAAGCGACTGAGAGTCATAGACTCCCCCCCTGGATAGGACGCCAGTCTATCACAGGGTTAACCCCCAACACATGGTTGGTACCCCTTTTACACCTGGGTGGGGTGAGAAAATAGCCGTAAAGTGCCTTTTCCAAGGGCACAACGCCATAGCCGAAAGCTGGGATCGAACCCACAACCTTTAGATTACGAGTCCAACGCCCTAACCACTAGACTACAGCGGCGGCATATATATATATATATATATATATATATATATATATATATATATATATATATATATATATATATATATATATATATATATATATATATATATATATATTCGTGCCCCCCCCCTCCCACACACAAGATTGGCAGCGTAATCATTCGAATTTTTATATTTGAAAGAAAAATTAAACACCAAGAAAAAATAGTTTTGACCGCCTCACTGTGTGGCAAAGAGAAAAGACTGGATGTACACAGTTATCGATAAGTGTGTTCTTGAAACTCGCGACAAAAGTCAAACAAACTTCATCTTCCAATAAATAAAATTAGCAAACATGTTAACACTTTTACAGTTGACTTTTTTTTTCAAGCGCTTTGTAACTTATTTATTTGTAAAAAAAAAAAAAGACCGTGCTTACATAAATCATCATGGAAAAGACACATTTGAATGTTAAGATTGGGGAAATTTATAAAATATTACGAAACACTACCGTTGAAACGACTTGTACTTTTGCAACTACGGGAAAAAAAAATCTCTGAGGTAACTCCTTTCTATTCGTAACCTAGTACAAGGAAAGGAAATGCAAAACCCCAAAGTGTGACAGATTACTGATGCACCACAGAAACAAACCCGACCAAGTCTATGGTGTGATTTATATTATGTAAGCTATTATAGGACAAGAGGCTGTGAGATAAGTGTAGGCCGGTAAGGGAATGAGGGGGAGGGGGAGGGGGGATAACAGAGGCAGTAACGAAGGGCTGGGACAAAGATAGGGGTTGTAGGAGTTCAAGTAAAGGCAGGAGGGAGGTAAGGGAGGAGGATAAGGGTTTGTAGGCTGAGAAGGAAGTGTGAGAATGTAGGTTAGGGGCAGTAAGCTAAGACAAGGCAAGACGGTTGTAGGAAAAAAAGTCACAGGAAAAAGTCACAGAAAAAAAGTCACAGGAAAAAGTCACAGAAAAAAAGTCACAAAATTGGGTAGGAAAAAAAGTCACAGGAAAAAAAGTCACAATCAGGTCAAACAAAGCCAAATAAAATCCAGTTTACAACACACACACACACACACACACGCACGCACACACGCACGCATGCACGCACCTACACGCAAGCATGCAGGCCAGGGAATTAAAGTAAAATAAGAGCAATATCATCAAGAAAAATGTGCAGTGCAGTACAATGCATACACACTCACACACACACATACACACACGCGCGCACGCACACACACACGCACGCACGCACGCACGCACGCAGGCTAGAGAATAAGAGTAAAATAAGAGCAATATCATCAAGAAAAATGTGCAGTGCAGTACAATGCATACACACTCACACACACACATACACACACGCGCGCACGCACACACGCACGCACGCACGCACGCACGCACGCAGGCTAGAGAATAAGAGTAAAATAAGAGTAATATCATCAAGAAAAATGTGCAGTGCAGTACAATGCATACACACACACACACACACACACACACACACACACACTCACACACACACTCACACACACGCACCCACGCACACACGCACGCTGCAGGCCAGAAAATAAAAGTAAAATAAGAGCAATATCATCAAGAAAAATGTGCAGTGCAGTACAACGCATACACATACACTCACTCACACACACACCAAAACACACACACACACACACACACATACACACACACACACACACACACACACACACCACACACGCACGCATGCACGCACGCACACACGCACGCACGCACGCAGGTCAGAGAATACAAGTAAAATAAGAGCAATATCATCAAGAAAAATGTGCAGTGCAGTACAATACATACACACACACACACACACACACACGCACGCACGCACGCACGCACGCACGCACGCACGCACGCACGCACGCATTCACGCACGCAAGCACGCGCGCTTGTGACTTTTTTTCCTGTGACTTTTTTCTGTGACTTTTTTTCTGTGACTTTTTTTCCTGTGACTTTTTTTCCAATTACCGGCAAGACAAGGCAAGGCAAGGCAAAATCTTTTATTCGAGCATAATAGATAAGCACTCACGTGCTTTTTTACATATAGTCCCGGCTCTTTTCAGGGATAACATCAAGATAAAAAGATACTCAACAATAATACTATACGCAGTACCAAACAACATACAAGAAGTAAGGACACTATATATAATAAGGTAATAAGATCAATCGTCAATCAAATCATCAATCCACCACCATCTGTCAAAAGTTATACAAGTCATATAAATCATCCATTTGGATAAAAGGGAAAAAGAAATCTAATATCCTTATTGGAGGGGGGGGGGGGGAGAAAATACTACCAATAATAAACACACATAAATCATCCCAGTTGTTTAAAGAATTAGCATACAATTCTTATAAATTGGATAATGATTTACACACACTCACACACACTCACACACAGACACACACACACTCACACACACACTCACGCACACACATACACACACACACACACACACACACACACACACACCACACACACACACACACACTCACACACACACTCACACACACACACTCACACACACACATACACACACGCACGCGCGCTCCACACACACATATTCACTGGTTCTCACACATTTCATCAATAAACTTCATTCTATGGGAAATATATGTATACATGCCTTGCAATCTGAATAAAATCATAACGGAACACAAGATGATTCTATCCGCTGTAAGGTACATATTTTGGGACATATATACCCTAATATCTTTATCAAATTTATGATTACAATCATAAAAAAATATGTTTTCTAATTATATATCATGATGGACAAAGTTATTCAGTGTGGTTTTGTTGTTGTTGTTGTTGTTTTTGGGAGGGGGGTTGGGTCTTTTTGTTTGTTTTTTATGGATGGTAAACCTTTTTTTGTGGTCAACATGTTTAGACAATAGGTGAGACATTCAGAGAGAGAGAGAGAGAGAGAGAGAGAGAGAGAGAGAGAGAGAGAGAGAGAGAGAGAGAGAGAGAGAGAGAGAGAGGAGAGAGAGAGAGAGAGAGAGAGAGAGAGAGAGAGAGAGAGAGAGAGAGAGAGAGAGAGAGAGAGAGACATTCAGAGGAGAGAGAGAGAGAGAGAGAGAGAAGAGGAGAGAGAGAGAGAGAGAGAGAGAAGAGAGAGAGAGAGAGAGAGAGAGAGAGAGAGAGAGAGAGAGAGAGAAGAGAGAGAGAGAGAGAGAGAGAGAGAGAGAGAGAGAGAGAGAGAGAGGAGAGAGAGAGAGAGAGAGAAGAGAGAGAGAGAGAGAGTACATAGTACATTCCAAATCAGGTAATATTGCCTATAGTTTTCAACTGACCCGCAATGTTGTCACTAGCTCTCTCAGTGATTGTAAGTGTAGGCTACTGATAAGGATCATAGATATCTTTATTACATAAGAAGTCTTAGAAATCAGCTACATGATAAGATACATGTGAAACATTTACACCCCGCACACTCCCCCCCCCCCACCACAGACACAGACACAGACACAGACACAGACACAGACACACACACACACACACACACAACACACACACACACACACACAACACACACACACACACACACACACACACACACACACACACACAGTGGTAGAGAGGGGGGGGGGTGAGAGGGGGGAGTGTGGTTTGCTGTTTTTGATGCATGAAGTGGTTTAGAAGATGAATTTTGAAAGTTGTTAATGATTAGTGTTGTTTAATTGAATCAGGAAGGGAGTTCCACAGCGTAGGGCCTGAGTATAGTAAACTGGATTTGAACAATAATAATAATAATAATAATAATACATGGAATTTGTATAGCGCTATATCTTGCAATAACAAATCAAAGCGCTTTCATTCAACCTACACGACGCACAATCAGCAACTATTAATTTTACAGTTTTGACAAATTCGAATGTACACACACACACGACACGCAGCACGCGCGCGCACGCACACGCACCCACAAACGTTATGCACTTTGGCAGGTGGATGTTGAAGGCAGGGACAGGTAAGAGATGGAAGCGGAAGGAGAAAAACTTAGGTTTGAAATAAGTGTGTCTTGAGGTTGGATTTAAAAGTGTCATAAGTAGGCTTTTGTCGGAGGGAGAGAAGAAGGTCGTTCCACATCGATGGACAGGAAACAGAGAAAGAGCGGCGGCCAACGGTAGATAGGTTGAATCTGGGTGTTCTTAGGGACAAAGTATCTGCCGACGAGCGGAGGGAGCGAGAAGGTGTGTACAAGTGAAGACATTTATTTATTTATTTATTTATTTATTTATTCTTTTATATCGAGGATAACAGAATAAGCAATCATGTGCTTTTTTTTCATCCGGTCCCCGTGTGTATGCAGTTTTGTAAATATTGTCATCTGTTTCCACCGGCACACGATGGCCTACTCTTACGAAAAGCGGAACAGGATTTAACGTGTGCGCAAGATGTTCTGCGTGCGTTCACATACGGGGCCTCGGTTTAAAGTCTCATCCGAAGGACTTTTGGGGAGAGTGGAGTCAGTACTGATGTTAACTCCAGGAGAAAAATTTCCTCGACCGGACTCGAACCCGGGTCGTCAAATTGCCAGCGCAATGTTCTGACCACTAGGCTATCCGTCCCCCATTCACAGAGGTAGGAGGGTGCAATATTGTGGAGACATTTGTAACAGAGGGTATTGATCTTGTAGTTTACTCTCTGTGGTACGGGCAGCCAATGAAGAGATTGCAAGAGAGGGGTAATGTGCTCAGATTTTTTCTTTCTGAGGACCAGACGAGCTGCGGAGTTTTGTATGCGTTGAAGGGAGTGGATGGATGATGCTGGCAGACCAGCCAAAAGAGAATTGCAATAGTCCAGACGTGAGAGAATAAGAGAAGTGACAAGTTTGGAAGTTGGATCAGTGGACAGGTACTTTCGAATTGCGCTAATACGCAACAAGTCTATTCTTGGGATTGGGACGCTTGGCTTTTCCATATTTCTGGAATGATTTATTGGGAATTTATCTTTTAAGGGTGTGGGGACATTTCCTGTCATTATCTTAAACATCATGATGCCTTTGTTATATTTTAGTCTTTGGTGTAGGGGAAGAATATTTAACTGAGTATAGTCCACTTCTAGCAAGGTTGTTTTCTTCAAAAGGACCAGTTTAAGACCACGTTTATACAGACTAAGTAACGGTTTCATGGTATTTGCACAGGCAGAATCCCAGAGGGTTGCTGCATAGTCTATTGAGGATTGTATATAAGTTTGGAAGAACAGTTTCTTTGAATGGAAGTCAAGAAAGTGTTTAATTTTAGTCAACTGGTAAACTTTTTGGGATAAGTATTTGCATAGATGAGATATGTGGTAGAACCAGCTGAGATTTTCATGGATTGTCACTCCTAGAACTTTGTGGTGAGAGGTTTGTTCAATTGGTTCCTTTTTGATGTAAACTGAAAACAGTTTATGTGATAAATTTTGTCGCTTTTGTCTGGTGGTGATAAACATGCATTTTGTTTTTGGGGGATGAATAAACACGTGGTTTTGTTCTGTCCATTTGACAAGTTCGTCAGTGCTTTTTTGTAATGTGGTTGCAAGATAGTCAATGTTGTTATGGCTCGTATGTATGGTTGTGTCATCAGCAAATAGTTCACATTTGGAATTGATATATAGAGGTAGGTCATTGATGTATATTGAAAAGAAAATAGGTCCCAATATGGATCCCTGTGGTATTCCATAATGAATGATTTTTAGTTTGGATGTTGATATAGTTATTGAGACACACTGTTGCCTGTTTGTAAGATAGGAATCTAGTAGTCCTAGGGTGTTTATAGAAATGTTATAAAATTCTATCTTTTTAAGGAAAAGTTTGTGGTCAATTGTATCAAATGCTTTTTTGAAATCAACAAATAATACTCCACAAAATTTATTGTCATTAATGTTTGATAGCCAATTGTCAACAAGACTAGTTAGTGCTGTATGGCATGAGTACTTTTGTCTAAATCCAGACTGATTAGGATGGAGTAAGTTATTGGTTTCTATATATGGGACTAAGTGTTTATTCATATGTTTTTCCAGGGGTTTTGAAAGGATAGGTATAGTAGAGATTGGTCTATAGTTTGAAGGATCTGAGGTATCACCAGACTTGTAGATGGGGATCACTTTAGCACATTTGAAGGCGTTGTCGAAATAGTTCTTATCAAGGCAAAGGCTGTACATATATGTTAGAATGTCTGTGATAACTGGAGCTGATAATTTTAATATTTTGCTGTCTATTCCATCAAGACCACGCGTTCTTGATTGTTTGAGGTGAGTCAGATAGTTATAGACCTCTGTAAGAGGGTAATGGAGTAGGTTATTTATTTATTTATCTATTTATATTGAGGACAATGGAATAAGCACTCGAGAGCTATTTTACAACCAGTCCCGTATGTATGCAGTTTTGTAAATCTTGTCATCTGTTCCCACCGGCACACAATGGCGTACTCTTAGGAACAGGATTTAGCGGTTAGGGGCTATGGGAGGGTAAGGGAGTAGGTTAGGGGCTGAAAGAGGGTAAAGGGGTAGGTTAGGGGCTGAAAGAAGGTAAAGGGGTAGGTTAGGGGCTGAAAGGGTAAAGGGGTAGGTTAGGGGCTGAAAGAGGGTAAAGGGGTAGGTTAGGGGCTGAAAGAGGGTAAAGGGGTAGGTTAGGGGCTGAAAGAGGGTAAAGGGGTAGGTTAGGGGCTGAAAGAGGGTAAAGGGGTAGGTTAGGGGCTGAAAGAGGGTAAAGGGGTAGGTTAGGGGCTGAAAGAGGGTAAAGGGGTAGGTTAGGGGTTGAAAAAGGGTAAAGGGGTAGGTTAGGGGCTATGGGAGGGT
>CM060337.1:46287988-46292988 GCA_030674155.1 Stramonita haemastoma
TAATCCATGAGTTTTGAGTGCTTGCAAACATAAAATCCGTGAGTTTTGAGTGTTTGCAAACATTTTCATAATCCATAATGACTTTTGAGTGTTTGCTAACATCATGATTTTGAGTGCTTGCAAACATAATCCATGAGTTTTGAGTGTTTGCAAATATAATCATTTAGGTTTGAGTGTTTGCAAACATCTTCATAATCCATGATGACTTTTGAGTGTTTGCAAATATAATCATTGACTTTTGAGTGTTTGCAAACATCTTCATAATCTATGAGTTTTGAGTGCTTGCAAACATAATCCATGAGTTTTGAGTGCTTGTAAATACAATCATTTAGTTTTGAGTGTTTGCAAACATCTTCATAATCCATAATGACTTGAATGTTTCCTAACATCATAAGTTTTGAGTGCTTGCAAACATAAAATCCATGAGTTTTTAGTGTTTGCAAATATAATCATTGAATTTTGAGTGCTTGCAAACATCTTCATTATCCATGAGTTTTGAGTGTTTGCAAACATCTTCATTATCCATGAGTTTTGAGTGTTTGCAAACATCTTCATAATCCATGAGTTTTGAGTGTTTGCAAACATCTTCATAATCCATGATGGATGGGTCGGTGGTCTAGGTGGTCACGCGCCTTGCCTAGAAAGCAAAAAGTCCGGGTCGGAGTGTGCGGGGTTCGTACCCCGTTTGGACCCAAAACCTTTTCCCCATCCATTAGACCCGAGTGGTGGTCTGGGCGCTAGTCTTTCGGATGAGACAATAAACCGAGGTCCCATGTGTTACACATCACTATTTAGCGCACGTAAAAGAACCCATGGCAACAAGGGGGTTGTCCCTGGCAAAATTCTGTAGAAAAAAGCCACTCTGATAGGGAAACAAATACAGTTGCATGCAGGAAAAAGAAGTAAAAAAAATGGGTAGGCGCTGCACATGTGGCGACGCGCTCTCCCCGGGGAGGAAGAGCAGCCCGAATTTCACTTAGAGAAATCTGCTGTGACATAAAGTGGTACAGAATAAAAAATACAAAATGTGTGTGTGTGTGTGGTGTGTGTGTGTGTGTGTGTGTGTGTGTGTGTGTGTGTGTGTGTGTGTGTGTGTGAGTGTGTGTGTGTGTGTGTGTGTGTGTGTGTGTGTGTGTGTGACTGTGTGTGTGTGTGTGTGTGTGTGTGACTGTGTGTGACTGTATGTGTGTATGTGTGTGCGCGTGCGCGCGCGCGCGTGTGTGTGTGTATGTTGTATGTATGTATGTGTGTGACTCTGTGTGTGTGTGTGTGTGTGTGTGTGTGTGTGTGTGTGTGTGACTGTGTGTGTGTGTGTGTGTGTGTGTGTGTGACTCTGTGTGTGTGTATGTGTGTGACTGTGTGTGTGTGTGACTGTGTGTGTGTGACTTTGTGTGTGTGACTTTGTGCGTGCGTGTATGTGTGTATGTATGTGTATGTATGTGACTCTGTGTGTGTGTGTGACTGTGTGTGTGTGTGTGTGTGTGTGTGACTGTGTGTGTGTATGTGTGTGTATGTGTGTGTGTGACTCTGTGTGTGTCTGACTCTGTGTGTGTGTGTGTGTGTGTGCGTGCGTGCGTGCGTGCGTGTGTGTGTGTGTTGTGTTGTGTGTGTGTGTGTGTGTGTGTGTGTGTGTGTGTGTGCGTGCTGCAGGACTGTGAGGGTTCGGAGGGTCTGCCCATCGCCGTGCAGTGTGTGGCCTTGCCTTACCAGGAGGAGATGGTGCTGAGAGTGATGAAGGATATCGACAGCGTCACAAGGCAGTGATGGGACAGTGACAGTGATAGTGTCGTCAGGCAGTGACGTGACTCTGACAGTAATGTGATGAGGGACAGTGACAGTGATGTGACGCTCACAGTGATGTGACACTGACAGTGATGTAACATTGGCGATAATGTGATATTGATGTGTTTTTCTAGTTTATCATGATTTCGAGGTGGGGTTTTTTAAATAAAAAACTTACAAAGAATTCGTGTAAATTTATATTCTTTTAGATTCTTCATAAAAAAATTGGTTCTTTGTACTCTGTGGTGTGTGTGTGAGAGAGAGAGAGAGAGAGAGAGAGAGAGAGAGAGAGAGAGAGAGAGAGAGAGAGAGAGAGAGAGAGAGAGAGAGAGAGAGAGAGAGAGAGAGCACAATTATCATTTTTAACACACTCTTCATTTCGTTCTGTTCATGAACTTATAACTTGTATATTATCCATCTTTTATTTATGCCCTTTATCATTTTAACCAAATTTTCTTCCAACATTAAAAAAAAATTATTATACTGTTTCATATTTTGCGTACATGTCTTTAATTTTTTTCACAATCTTCTGAACACTTCTTATCTTAGATAAGCGTGGCAAGAATTCTTCCACCCTGGTTTTCTGTTCACCAAGCAAGTTTTCTCATTATTTGTTTTTTAGATGAACCTGGCAAGACTTGTTCCCACTTAGTTTTCTATTTACCAAGTTTTCTGATTGATTTCTTTGATAAACCTGGCAAGAATTCTTCCAACCTGCTTTCCTAGTCACCAAGCTTTTCTTCCCCTTTTGGCTTCCATCCTTGCTAGTTCTATTTTGAATGATTTATCAATTCTTGATCTATAGCCAGCCACACCTGAAGATGGATGCACTGGCCCTGACTTGTGAGAAGCTTCACGGCAAGCATAAAAACATTTGCGTTCAAGGCAAGGCAAGGCAAGGCAAGGCAAATTCTTTTTTCGAGGATAATAGATAAGCACTCGTGTGCTTTTTTACATCCAGTCCCCGCCTTTTTCAGGGATAACGTCAAGAGAAAAAGATAGCCTCAATTAAACAAGAACAATTACGATGATCCAAACACCAATGTGTTCATGTGAAAGACAATGCTAGTTGCTGTCTGGGCGTTCCACGATGAAAAAGAAGACGAATCTACAGTTATGTACTCACAGATATGCTTATATATATATATATATATATATATATATATATATATATATATATATATACATACATACATACATACATACATATAATTGTGTGTGTGTGTGTGTGTGTGTGTGGTGTGTGTGTGTGTGTGTGTGTGTGAGAGTGAGTGACTTTTGGCAATAAATTTGTAGTGCGACTTTCGGTGATACATTGCATTCTACAACACACACACAAGCACACAGACACACACACATACACACACACACACACACACACACACACACACACACACACACACACACACACACACACACACACACACACACACACACAAACAGCCCCTCACCCCCACCTCAACAAACGCACACACACACACATACATACACAGACATATATACACACACACACACACACACACACACACATATACATATATATATATATATATATATATATATATATATATATATATAAAATATATATATACATATATATAGAGATATATAGATATATATAGATATATATATATACATATGTTAAATTTAAGTTAAAGTCTGTCCTGAGCCTAAGGCTCATAAGGCCGGTACTTATCCCAGTTTCTGTGGCGTTAAGTGACTGAGAGTCATAGACTCCCCCTGGATAGGACGCCAGTCTATCGCAGGGTTAACCCCCAACACAAGGTTGGTACCACTTTTACACCTGGGTGGGGTGAGAAAATAGCCGTAAATTGCCTTTTCCAAGGGCACAACGCCATAGCCGAAAGCTGGGATCGAACCCGCAACCTTTAAATTACGAGTCCAACGCCCCAACCACTAGACTACAGCGGCGGCACACACACACACACACACACACACACACACACACACACACACACACACACACACACACACACACACACGCACACACACACACAGATATATATATCTATATATATCTGTGTGTGTGTGTGTATCTGTATGTGTATAGTATGTATGTATGTATGTATGTATGTATGTATGTATGTATGTATGTATGTATGTATGTATGTATGTATGTATGTATGTATGTATGTATGTATGTATATCATATACACATGATTTTTGACGATAAATTTGTAGTGCAACTTTCGGTGATACATTGCATTCTACAACACACACACACACACACACACACACACACACACACACACACACACACACACACACACACACACCCCCCACACACACACCAACCCCCCCCACACCACACCCCCCCACACACACACTCACACCAACCCCCCCCCCCCCCAACACACACACACACCAACCCCCCCACACACATTCACACCAACCCTCCCCCGACACACACACACACCAACCCCCCCCCACCACCCACACACACACCAACCCCCCCCCCCCCCCCCCACCAACCAACCCCCCCCCCCCCCCACACACACACACACAATCAGTCACATTCAACCATCAATACACATCAAACCCAAACATGCAAGTTTGCCAAATATTCAAATGCAGTTTATTTATCGCCATTTTCACCAGAAACAAACAAAAAAACAAAATCCAACAAGGACATGAGAAAAAATACAGTACATGAACAGTTGAAAAACCGACAGTGGCAGAGGCAGGCATAATTATTAATAATAATAATAATAATAATGATAATGATGATAAATAGAAAGAAGACAGGGAGAATGAATAGCTGCAAATCGAATTACAACAAGGCTTCATTCTGGGGATTGTAGTGGCAGCTAGGTTTATTTATTTCACCGTCAACCTTTTGGTTCTCGATCTCAGCTACCGTGCACTGACATGTGTACAGGGACATTGTTCTGGGGGCCGGTTTGATGAGAGACAATCGAGGTTGACCGACTGTAGTTGTCCAAGTTGACTACTACCGTTTATCTATTTATTTATTCTTTTTTTCATATCAAGGATAATGGAATAAGCACTCCATAGGCTTTTTTTTTTACATCCAGTTCCCGTGTGGTTGCAGTTAATTCTTGTCACCTGCTCCCACCGGCGCACGATGGCCTACTCTTACGAAAAGCGGAACAGGATTTAACGTGTGTGCAAGATGTTCTGCGTGCGTTCGCACACGGGGCCTCGGTTTATAGTCTCATTCGAAGGACTTTTGGGGG